>JAADWZ010000146.1:0-61988 GCA_023336445.1 Pythium dissimile | reverse complement strand
TGACGCTAAGCTACCGTGTAGCCGTCGAGTGCAGATTCTCGTTGGCTCGGCAAATCCGGATTGAAGCGCCGGTGAGAATCGTACGGGAACTCACGGTGGCACCGGCCAAGTTTGGCGCTCCACTGGGCGAGATGGCGTTTGAGGCCACGAAGCAGCTCGTCATGGCCATAATAGGGTGAGGCGCATGTTGCAGCGATTGCGGTAGATTTGAATATTGGTGTGATGAGGGATTTTCACTCGTGTGCTTTTTGTCCGAACGACGAAGAAGACAAGGACTATATATAAATAATCCCGAATTATAAATATTTCAGCGTGGTTAGCGCCAACTACTATGGTCTCACATTCTCAGTCCTCGGCTAGGTCGAGGGCCGAGAATGTGAGACCCTGGAAACTCTGAGAAGAACCGTCTGGGGTAAAGGTCGTGTTCGATGATCACACAATGGGTTTTCAGTTTCCAGCTTGTCAGTTTGTCCGATATTTCCGCTTCCTATGCAAGCGGGAACACAGTCATTTGACCGCCTTCTATCGATTTGCAGAGGTCAACTTTGACATGAATTTTACCTTTGTCTAGACTACACTTCACAAAAGATTGTTTCTGATGCTTGCTTGAGCAGTGAAATTTTGCACGCAAATATTTGCAAGCCTTGAAGCCTCACATGTTGCCGACACCCTTTTTGTGGCAAATTGGTCTTTTCGCCACACTTTTCCGAATGGAACTTGTGGAGCGCAGCCTCATAAATTGCCTCGCAGCGAGAATGATGTTGTTCCCAGAATGCCCAGTCGGTTGACGCCACTTGTGATTTCTCGCCCCTGATAGAAGATGGCAAATTGGATCACTCAACAGTTGAACCTGGGCAAGCGAGGTACGATCCAGGTGGACATCGAGAACAAGGCATTGTATCCGGGCGAGAAAGTGGTCGGCGTCGTGCATGTTGAGATCACTAAGCAGATTGAAGCTGCGTGTACGTGGATGTAGTTCCTCGTGTGACTGAAGCGCTTGATCTAACAGCAGAATCTGGCTTCTTGCAGACCTGACGGTGCGACTTCACGGGAAGCAGAGGCTTCGCTGGGTAACGGTCGCGGCTGAAAGAAGCAGGATGCACCACAAGCGAGTACATGACTATCCCGCTGTTGAGGTTTGTAGGGTATTTAATACTCAAAGTAGCTTTACAGATGACTGACTTTGCGTGTTCTCTAGGCGGTCTTGGTCGGTTCTGACTCGACGTTTCTGGAAGGCACATTCCACTATCCATTCGAACTACAAGTACCTGTCGACTGGGAACCCAGCCTGGCGTTCGCTCGTCCCTTCGTGTCGAGTCTACGAAATGTGCAGCTAAATGTGGAGTTCGCACTCGACGCGACACTTGTTGTCGACGCAATCACGATTGCAAATCTCGTCGCTTCGGTGCGTGTCAAGATCAGGCACCGGCCACCGCAAGGGCTACGAGGAGAGCCGATCTCCAAGCACGCAACGCAAGACCTGAAGTTACTTGGCATGCTGAACAGCGGATCGGGCACAGTCACATTGGAGTTACCCACGAACGTGTTCCACACAACCTCGAAGATCGAAGCGCTTGTCAAGATCCAGAACGATTCGAAGCGACACCTCAAATACGTGGTACTGGCGCTGCATCAGAATGCGACCGTGAATCGACGGAACAACGCCACGCTTTATTCAGCATCTCAAACAGTGCGCAGTCGCCGATTTGAAGCTGAACCTCTTGAGTTGGCGATTGGCGCTTCAGACCAGAAAAACTCGCCGACGCTCCAACTGCCCATAACGGCTGAAAGCAGGCATTCTTCCGAGGGTCCGCTTCCGACGTTGGCGTCGCACTTCCTGGCGATTGACTACCGCGTAGTCGTGGAATGCCACTTCTCCAAGTCCGGCACTATCCGGGTTGGAGGGCCCGTGACCATCGCGCGTCCGCACGACCGACTGTAGCCTAGCCAAGTGAAGCATGCATTGGGGCTACGTAGTATCGAGCTATCTTGTCGGAATATATCTTGGTTCCGTGTCTCTGGTTATCCGCTGCGGTTTTCTGCCCAAAGTTTTTATTGGGACTGTTTAATATGTATAGCGGCTGCTCTGGAACGAATCCCCGGTTTAAGGCCCCGTTCAAAATCCACATCTTGGCTGGGTTAGAGGACTATCGACTGTTTCTGGTCAATCCGAACAATAGCCGAACTAGACGGAACTCGCAATACCTCCGATCGTCTACGTTGGCATCTGCGACGAAGCTTTATCGCAAAGAATGGGTGGGTTCGAGGAAGCTTTGTGTGTGGGTAGGATTTAATGCACATTAACTTAGCAAGCGCTTTAACTTCAGCCTGAAGTTCAGGAACAGTGTCGCTATAACAACTTCAACGTGGCCTGGTGAAATTAGCTTGGCATGCTAATTAGCATGCTGTGGTAGTGAGCGCCCAGCAACTATTTTGGTCGATTTTCTGAGCATCCACTTGCACTGGTATTGGGCTGGTCGTGGAAGTTGTTGCCTTGAACGATGGGACGGCTGGCGCAAGTGTTCAGCGTCGGCGTTCGCGGCTCCGTGGACATCGAGCTGCCCAAGCAGGAATTCTTCGCTGGCGAAGTATTGGTCGGTCACGTCAAGCTCAGCGTGAAGGAGCCCATCGACGCCGAAGGTTCGTATGATGTTAGGAGTCGAGAGGGCACCCAACTGGACGGCAACGAAAACTAAGCAACTCCAATTTAATCACCAGGTTTTGTACTTACTCTCGTGGGAAAAGAGCATATCTCGTGGCATATTCAGCATGGCAAGCAGAGCCACTATCGCCACCTCAAGCATGAGATCATCCACCAGCAGATCCAGCTTATCGGACGGCCCACTGTGTTTGAGCCCAGCGATCACATTTTCCCGTTTCAGATCCAGCTTCCTCCGAATCTCCCGAGCTCGTTTGCCCTGTTTAAGCCAAATGTCCAGCAAATCACGCGCGCCAAGTGCTCGATTCTGTACAAACTCAAGGCCGATACCAAAGTGAAGGGCATCCTCACTGCCGATTTGGGCAACGAGCTCGCCATTGGGATTCACGCGCTGCCCATGCTCCCAGTTCAACCGCCGCGTCCGCTGGAAGACTCGACCACTCGACCAGTGTTTTTCATGTGCTGCTTCAACCAGGGGCCATGCCACATCTCAGGGACGACGAATCCCAGTGCTGTGGATCTAGTCAACGGATTCCTCCAGGTCAAAGGTTCTGTGCGCAATGAGAGCAAGCGCGCGATCAGTGCTGTGTCCGTACAGTTGTACCAGGATTTCACGGTCCACATCCCAACTGGGTTCCCCCATAGTGGCTTCACGGTAGTCAACTCTCGATTGATACATGAGGTCCAGTGTGGCGGGGTCCAGCCTGGCTCGTCGAGAGACGACGTCAGCGTTGATGTGTACATCCCTCAGGTCGTCGCTAATGTTCAGCGGCAAGGCAACGAGACGAACTTGTTCGGTGACGGGGGGAATCTGAAGGCGCTGCAACCGTTTCCACAGTTCCAATTGACACCAACGACGGATTTGGTGTTTGTCTCTATTGGCTACCATGTTGCGATCCACTGCTCGATTCCATGGCACAGCGACGTGACACTGGAGCTGCCATTACAGCTCTTTCAGCCACCGTTTTCTGTGGTGGCTCCAGTGCCACCGCCAGCGTTCAATGAACGGCTGTGTGTATGAGCCCACGTGATGGGTCTCGAATGAAAAATTAGCTGGAGAATGGCCCAAGGACCAGTTTTGTTGTCTGACATGCAACAAGCCAGGAGGCTCCCTATCTGAAGTGCTCTTGCTGATAGGTCAAGTTTAAGCGATGTATTGGAAAATTTTATTGATCGAAATCAATATTGTCTGCGTTTGTCGTATCACTCGCGAACTTGTGTGAGCTGACAGCCACGACTGCGTACTTAGTAGAGGAGATGCCTCTCGTTAAGTTCGGTTTTCTCCCACCGGCTTCAATCCAACCCAAAGATAAAAATTGAAATGGCCCACCCAATATGGGAGAGCGATTGGTTTCCGCGCGCGCTAGCTCGCGTCCTGGACCACGAGAGCGCCATGAGCCTCGCTGTGTGCGCTTTGCTAACTTCGAACTATCCGTTGAGCTGCACTTTGGTGCGTCTCCAGGGCGAATTGGCGCCGATATCAATGCGCGAAGTGCTGCTCTGCGCCGCGACCCACGGAGACTGGGAGGCGGTCGTCGCGCTTCAGCGACGCTGCCGGCCCACATCACAGCGCCACAGACGTCCTCAACCCCACGGCAGACTCCAAACTCTTATCGATGACGTTGAAATTGCGTCTGCCACTCGTGTGAGCGACGCGATGCGCTCAGCGATGTGGCTCCAGCGACTCCACCCGGTTCAATTTCCGAGTTCGGCGGTGTACGCAGCTGCGCGACGTGGCGCTTTCCACGAAGTAGCGTGGCTCCACACATTCGTTGCGTATGAACCACATCAGGCGATTGAGAGCGCGGCGCGTGGCTGCCACGCGCGTGTGCTCCAGTGGCTGCTCGACCGTTGTTTAGATCAGGACGAAGACAAAGACGAACCTCGACTCGAGTGTCTGATCCGTGTGGACGATCCCGACCTCCACGACCTCGAGCTTATCAGCTGGCGCGACAGTCGTCGCCGCATTGTCTACTGCTTTATCAAGAGCGCGGGTTTGCTACCTCAACACCGGGAGTTACGGTCGAGCTCCGGGTATCCGCTGATGGACTGGGCGGCGGCGCAGGGCAACATGGCTCTGCTCAAGCGGTTCGCTGGGCATCCAGTAACTAGTGCCTCGCTGTCGGCATTGGCGTTGCCGCTTGCAGCAGGACGTGGACATTTGGACGTGGTCCAGTGGTTGGTCCTCCAGGTAAACGAGGTCGTTGAATCTAGCATCGCGCGAGCCATGGCTGAGGCTGCCAACCGCGGCGACATGGAGATGCTGCAGTGGATGGATACGCACAAAGGGACACGGTACGGATCGCTGAACGTGGTGCTTGAGGGGGCAGCGAGAAGCGGACGCATCGACGCTCTGCGATGGGCATTTGAGCACTGCCTGTGCGAGCGAATTCTACCTCGTTTCCTGCTGTTATCGGCTGCCGGCGCTGGTAATCTGGAGGTGACGCAGTATCTTCACCACGATCAAGGATACGGACTCGGACCGTCCGCTCTCGAACGAGCCGTCGCGCACGGGCAGCTTGAAGTCGCCCAGTGGATGTACAGCCAGATTCCTGCATTGTCGGGTACACGGAAGGCCATCCTCGTGTCGATGGCCGCGAAATGCGGGGAGATCAAGGTTCTGAAATGGGTGGCTGAAGATCTCAAGTTATGGTCGGACCAGGCCATCGAAAATGCACCGTGGGCATCCAACGGAACCGCTGTACAGGTGCTCGAGTACTTGCAAAGCCGCGAAGTGCCCAATTTTATCTCCCAGTTGGCGAAAACGAAAGTCATCCAGCTCGTGAAAGACGGCAGATTCGATGTGGCCGAATGGATTTTGGCTAAATGCCCCGAATCCGCGAGCGTAACTGGCATTCCGTCATGCGACCTTGTGCGGTTTTCACAACTCGGAAGACGTTGGATCGACTCCAACGGGAGCATCGGTGACGGTCTAACCGCGGTTTCCCGATCTTCGACGATGAAGATGCTCGAATTGTTTCTCCAGTACCGTCCGCAATTCTGCTGTGCGATCCGAAAATTTCCGGAGTGGGCGGTGCGAGAAGGAAACATTCGATGGCTGGAATATTTGGAAGCGATGGGCCACGTGAACCTTTTCACAGACTCGACACTGGACGTCATTTTGCGTTACACTCGAAACGCCAGTGTTTTGCAGTGGTTTCTTAAGCGACGGCCCCTCAAACCGCGCTCCCGAGTGGCAGTGATTCGATGGGCAGCGCAATACGCCGCGGTTGGTGTTTTAGGCGACGTCTTGGATGTACTGGGAGACGGCGACCACATGAAGTGCGTCTCTGTGGGTGTCTGGACGGCAGCTCGCACTGGGCATATCGACGCTATCCAACTTTTATGCGAATACATCGACCGGATCCACGTGTCCCACAGCCGTGGTATTTGCCATCTATGGGAGAGTTTATCGGTTCGCGCCCCGCAGCCAGTTCGACAATGGATCGAAGGCCAGCGCCTTTTATTCGAACCTCATCCACCCAGCATCGATCAACGTTGTTCATCCGATCAGCGATCAGCCATGTCTTGTATGACTTAGTGTTGCGTTTGTCGACGACGATTATTCCAGGCTTCGACATGGATCACCTTCGTCCTGCTGAATAAGGACTTTGAAATGTAAATGGCAAAGGGCATCAAGTCCGAAGACACAGCACGAGATTTTGTTGCCGCCTTGAGCTAAACGTGGTCCCAGTGTCGTCTGCTCGCAACGAGAGCTCCGATAACTCGACAGAGGCATTCAACTTGTGGCGAGATGCATAGAAGGGGGCAACTTCACGCCGTAGCCGAAGTGTCCGAGCCTGACCGTGTTGTGGGGATCACACTCGATTGATCGAATCCAGTCTTTATCGCGGGGGACATTGTTCATGGAATCATCACGTACCAGGCATCGCGATCATTCCAGTGTGACAGTAAGCCTTCAGGCAACTGGCCGCGCTGGAGATTGAGTTCTAACCGCACGTTGAATCCGCAGAAATCTCCGTCTCACTCACAGCGACCGAACAGCTTTGCGGAGAGAACCGGCAATCGTTCCACTCAAGTGCTGCTCCACCAGGAGGTAAAGTCACGAACAACCTGCGATTGATCGAAACATTTTTCTGAGACCACATGAGAGTTCACAATCTTTTGTGTCTCCCCCTCTTTCTCTCTGTAGACACCTCTCGAGCATGAACGTCCAGAATCGTTCGACGCTGGGACCCGACACATTCTCCGACGTTCATTTTCGAAACCCTAAACATCGGAGACTACACTCGGCTGAATCTGGCGGTTTTCTACATCATTACGAGTTCTGAGATCCGCAACCGAGAATCGTCGAAGTCAAACAAACAATGCCCCCGACGACAGCTGATGAAAGACTCGTTGTATCCGACGACGACATCAAGATCGATCTGCGAACAGTCACGATAGTGATCGTGCAGATATACCATCACCAGTCTGCAGGTGTCGTGCAATTGTGACTACGTTTCGATGTAGCCGGAGACGATCCGCGCGTCGTTTGCTCTGATTCGAGTTGAGGACGCGCACGAAACTGGTGCAGCACGGAAATGGCACAGTCGACTTTCTGAAAGAAGGTATTGGGCGGCATCAACAACAGTATTGATGGAGAGGAGTGCTTCATGCCGGCTGTGGACTTGTCAAGCGAGCGTGAACGACGTGGCAAAACCTGACATGCGTCCGATATGATGCTTCTGCATTGACAGCGTCGGGCGGACAATACACGCGCACGCATGGGGATATTGAGCAGCTTTTCCACGACCGCTCGACGATATTCCAGCCCGCGCGGGTCGATCGCTTTCACAGCGCGCTCGGTTGGTACGCGTACATGCCGGCGAGGAGCAACCGATGAAGCCACGCTGCTAAATTGATTAAGTTGACTGCGCGTGCGATCCGAACTGTTTCTCTCCAGCCAGCCAGCGATTCGAGTGGTCACGACCTTTGACAGCAGTCGCAGCAAGACACCCACCAGACTAAAGCCAATGATCTTGAGCAACGGTCCGTGCATGACACGCAGCAGAACCGCGTCATGGGTGCGTGGTCTAGGTCTTCGCAACAAAAGTCGGAAAGGATACGACGTCGTTCTTACACTGGTGCTCGATCGCAAACTTGGTCTCGGAAATGGCCGTGAATGTGTCCCGCTGCCAGAACGCGACGAGCGCCGATCGTGATGATCTCGAACGACGTCACGTGCGTGGCTCGAGCGGCGTGCTTTTCCGAGGTGAAGACCATACAAAATTGACGGCGATCAGGATGAGTGTCCAGAGCCGGGGGCTGCTCAAGTGGCCATGAATTTGGAAGAGTTCGACAGAGCCCACGTCCACATGATCGAGTTGGGGATGGTTGTCCCCACGAAAGAAACTGGCTGATCACCGTGAGCATGACCACGACCGGATGTCGATAGAGTGAAGTGGACAGCGACGAGGTGTACTCTTGCTGAGAGAAAAACTTGTCGTCTTCATCATTCATCGGCACCAGTGGCGCCGGAACGTGGATCGTGTCCTGTCTCTCTGTCTCGGAATTCGCCGCCAAGATCTGCAGTGTTTTCTCGAAATCGTGCCGATCTTGCCTCCGTATCAGCGGCAGAATGCACTGCGTGATGAGCTCGAGCCCGGTGTACATTTGTGCTAGCAGCAGCAAGACGTCGCTGATGATCATGACCACGTACAGCGAGCCACCCGCTCTGTAGACGCTGGTACTCGCGCAGGCGAACACAGTAGGTGGTCTTGGTAGTCGAACCCACCTGTGCAAATGATTCGGCCTCGTGGATGACTCATCGCCACAAGCTCAAGAGATCGAAGAAGTTCTGCCTTTGCGTGACCTCCTTCGGCTGCGATCCACTCTGGCTGAACGGCTCTGGCCTGGAACCCGTAGCGCTGCATGAAATTGCCCACGATATTCCCTTGGCACACGACGGGGCGGCGATGGCCGTGCAAGCTGGCACGCGGCCCACGCCATCGCGTCCGCCCTTGTGGTGCTGGTCATCACGAGTCGCTCGATGGTTTTGGTGCCGTTGATTTCACCGATCTCACAGTTGGTACCCATCGCATTGAGGAAGAAGGTGCTCCCAGGCGAGCAGACCGGTGTGAGTGAGTCGCACCGCGATAGATATGACGTGCAGGTGATGGGCGTGTCAAAGCGCTGGAACCGAGGCGGCAGGTCCACGCTTGGCACTAGCGTCGTGGACAGCAGCGTGCCACGACTTCCAGCAGTAAATGCGTACGTGTCAAACGGACCGACCCACATGATCTTGTACCAGTGATCGCGAGCGTCCAGCATCGACAGCGCGAGCAGATAGCTGACGTTGAAACGACTTGGACCCGCGATTTCAAGTGGCGGCAGGAGCCGTCTTTAGTCTTGTTTCGACGAGGCCCAGGTCCAGGCCCACGCATCCGACTAGCGCAAGCACAGTCAGTGAACGTGTCGTGAATCACTTCAGAATGTGCTGGGGAAGTAAAAGCGCCACAAGGGGTGAGAACATCCACGCTGTGTGGTGCGGTGGTTATATTTGGACTCGAAACCAAAGCCAAGCGTTCGAAATTTTTGAAATATTATCTATCACAGGTCGTGTGAGCACTGCTACAGTATTGGGATAGATCGAGTACCTCGTGCAAAATATACATTACCAAAGGCGTGTGCCTGCCCGATCCGTTCAAAAACCACATCATCTAAATTGTTTGCCGTTTGACACATCATTCCATTCCTTTAAAGAGAGTGCTTCTTCGAGAGTGAAAACACCACGAGCGAGTACGAACGAGATAGTGGAGATGCTGCCGGAAATGAGCTTTGAAGATGAGCAAGCATTGAAGCATTCTAGCATGAGTGACCCTTGCAAAATGCCCTGTGGCAGGTAGCGGTCGTTGGGGGAAGATTAAAGCAAAGAACATATCGGAGTCTGTTCCGGGTGGGATGCCCTGGTTCCGCACGTCCGCCTCGCACGCGGTTGAATCAGTTTCATCGGACGACTCACTGCACCCGCAGTCACCCGATGATGCCTTTTCTTGCGTATCGTTTTGTTTTTAACGCTATTGGGCCAGCACGTCTCCCATTTTTTGCGTCGTCTCCGATAACGAGCGCCAGCAATTTGGATGTTTGGCAGGCCTGGTAGCACGATGCGATGGTGGCACTGAGCTTGCTGCCAATGTCGTTGGCTAATGGGACAATTGATCAACCCCAAACTCGAGCATCAACGAGATTAGTTCAGCGTACAGGTAGTACCGGTGTTCGCTCCGCCTGTACCGACTGGATGGGCCTACTAGTATGAATTACCCCCATTGCTCAACGTGATACTGTTTGTTGGGGTTTTTTGGTTTTGCCATGCAATTACAAAGGATACGATATGAAATCTGGATCCAACGGGCGTTGTGGACATGGAGGAGTCGAATGTGTGCAGGGCTTCTGTTTGAGTGGTTTTGGTGCTGTGTGTCGAATGCAGTCTCGCCCATCTGTGCATAAACTGGACAATCAAATGGCGGTCGCCTTGACGCCCGACTTGGTGATGGACACGCCAACAGCCGACTTAAGCCAGCACATTCCGCCGTCGAAGTCCGACCACGCAACCGCCTTGCAGCCGCTGCGTTCGCGGCAGATCGAGCAGCACAGCAATGGGTCCGTGCTCGGCACGTAGTCCATGTCATTGTCCATGTAGTCCGTATCTGACTTGAGGGTGCACTTCGGGTCGGGGTTGGGGTACACCTGCGACGACGTGACGCCTGGTTTGTAGATCGAGTTGCCTTTAAGGTTTTTGAGCCAGCACGTGCCTCCGTTGTGGTTACTCCACGAGTACGCGCGGCAGCCCGGCGTGCCCTTGCAGACGTCGCAGCAGGCACCAGCGGACGCTCCTGGCTTGTTGCCAATGTCGTTGTTGACGTAGTCGATGCCATACTCGAGGCTGGACGAGCAGCTACTGGTCAGTTCCGGATACGCCTTGGCCGACTTGACGCCGGGCCTGTACACTGGATGGCCGGCCTCGCTCTTGAGCCAGCAGGAGCCGCCGCGATAGCTCGACCAGGAATACGCGCGACAGCCGGCGTATTTTTGACAGTGGTCACAGCAGTCTTCAGCCTTGGCACCGTCCACGCGAGTGAGGTCGTTGCCGACGTAGTCGAGATCCGTTTTCAACTGGCAGTAGGAGGAGGAGGACTTTGGGTTCAACGCCGACTTGACGTTCGGGTTGAGGATGATGTCGCCTCGACCCGACTTGAACCAGCAGGTGCCGCCGTTGTGGCCCGACCACGACCACGCGTGGCACCCAGGTGTCGAGCCGCAGATGTTGCAGCACTGATCCACGCCGCCAGGGGCGTTGAAGAGGTCATAGCCGACGTAGTCATAGCCATTCTCAACGAGGCACACGGGCGCGCCGCCCTGGGTTGCCATGAAGGCCAGGTCGCGAGCCTGCTCACGCAGCGACGACGCCAGTACGTCGCTAGCGCAGACGACGATGAATACCGCGGCGAAAAGGAATCTCGAGGCTTGCATGAGGAAGATGAGCAAACTTGTTGGAAGTTGGTGCTTGCGTAGGAAGTTGTCAAACTTGGAATGAGCTCTTGGAGTGGCAACCACAGTGGGCTGACGAAATTGGGCTGAAGCATGACTCGGATCCTAGCGGATACCAGGACACAGTGTTCCACTCCCACGCTGGGGGGTCTAGATCATTTTTTTAATATGGAGACGGCTACAGGTACTCATGGACACACACATTTGGGTTGATGTACCCATAGATACCGCATCTCAGCAACTGCGCATTGTACACTCTCTCAACTTCGCTCCTATGTTCGTAAGAATCCTTCTAACGATTCCTTAAACATCGGTGCCTCAGACCGTCAAGCTCGTCATTGAGCGTGAACCCAATCGCGGCGATGAATAGCGTGTGCGCTTGGGTTCACGCATTGCCCACACGACTGCGAAAGCCACACTTCGTCTGTGCTTGAGCAGGAGCTGCAACCTGGTTTCTTCCCTTTCCCCACAGGCTCCAGCTGAGACTGCACGACCTACAACTTCAACAATAGACAATGAGTCACCCATTCTTAAAGTTTTTGTGCGGCGAAGTGTCTCGTCAATAGTGAGCACTGGTGCTAGGGTTCGTCATACCGTTATTACCTGAGCTTCAACACGTGAGATCTGACCATCACGCAACCTCAACCTTCACGCTGAAGTTCATGCATCCGAATTTGGTTATGCTTGTCTTCCTCTCGTCATCAGTGTCTGATAAGCTGCTTTAGTTACTGAATGAAGTGCGACAGGCATAGCTTTTAATAGCAACAGTGTTTTTCGAAGTTATTTGTGAAGAAAAATCGAAAGCCTCTCAAAGAACCTGAGCAGTAGCTGGCCAAGCATCATGCATGCAGTGGGGAGTTCTGAACGGTCTCCAAGCTTCATGTTGAAGTCGTTCAGAGCGTGGCCGACTTGACACCCGCCTTGGCGATTGTCGCGCCCTTGGCCGACTTGAGCCAGCACGTTCCGCCGTTGTGATCCGACCACGAGTAGGCCTTGCAGCCCGCGCGGCCCGCGCAGATCGCACAGCACGCGCCCGCGTCATTGCTGGTGACGTTGGCGATGTCGTTGCCCACGTAGTCAACGTTGTTCTCGAGCGTGCACTGTGGATTGGGGTAGACTTGGGCCGAGATCACGCCTAACTTGTACACGGCCGCACCCTTGACGCTCTTGAGCCAGCATGTGCCACCGTTGTGGTCCGACCATGAGAACGAGCGGCAGCCGTCTGTGGTCTTGCACACATTGCAACAGTCCTGCGGAGCCACACCCGGCTTGGTGGCAATATCGTTGCCCACGTAGTCCATGCCGTACTCGAGCGCGGGGCAGCTGATGAAGTTGTCTGGGTACGCATTAGCCGACTTGACGCCGCGTCTGTGAACCGCCTGACCGGCCTTGGTCTTGAGCCAGCACGAGCCGCCTAGGTAGTCCGACCACGAGTACGCACGGCAGCCAGCGTACCCCTGGCAGTTGCTACAGCAGCCTTCCACACTAGGGCTCGAGACGCGTGCGAGATCGTTGCCCACATAGTCGACATCTTTCTGGTACACACAGTAGGACGGCTGCGAGTAGGCCTGGAGCGCCGACTTGACGTTCGGGTTGACGACGATCTCCTCGCGGCCCGACTTGAAAAAGCAGATACCGCCATTCTGGCTGGACCAGGACCAGGCCTTACAGTTGGCAACGGTCGCGCAAAGGCTGCAGCAGCTCGTGGCTGGGCCGGCGATTGCAGCGATGTCGAATCCGACGTAGTCGAAGCCGTTCTCGATGAGGCAGCTGAGCGGCGGAGAGGCCATGACTGATTGGTACTCCATGACGCCGAGGCGGCGCAAGGAGTTGGACGAGGACGATGGCGAGCATCGTGACGAGGAATGCCGTGTACAAGCCCATGGTGAGCGAGTGTGAGTGACGAGGTGTGAAAGGAGAGAAAGAACTTCGAATTAGCATGCGAAGTAGGCGTCCAATTATGGCATGAACAAGTCGCACGTGGTAGTCTACAACAGTGGAGGAGGAGTTGTTGTTCGATTAACAGTAAAATTCCCCCCACGACTGGCCCCTGTGGCGGAGGAACTTCAAGTTGTACCCAGTTGTGAAGCGAGATCAAAAATTTCACCCAGCACTCCCAGCCACACATTACGAAGCCCCACAGTCCTTGATGTTGAAGTGGATGGCTGTCATCACGGTGACGATTGGTAGAAAGTGCGTGAAGGTGGCGAACATGTTCAGAACCCAACACGCCACTTGGATTTGCAGGGCTGCGCCACCTGTGACAAGACGTCCTGGTACAGTACTGGTATTGTAGAGGAGAGGAACAAAATTTGGGTTTTACTCCCGCCAGTGCATCTTCTATACCGGTACCGCGTCATGTTCAGTGCTGGTACAATACCAGTATCACACGTACACGTGGGAACAAAACCAGGTCGTTGCTGCTGTGACGCATGCACAGGACTCGGCCAAGTGGTCGTTGCAGCTGTGTGGGAGAGTCGTTGCCGTCGATTTTGCCCAGGGCTTGGCTGCCAGCCAACAACACTACAGCATCTTCGTGGAAGAGCTCATGAGAGTTTGGTCGTGGGTGGAGCAATGAAGCGCCACTTCTAAGCTCCCCACTGGATGGTGGCCAAAGGCTCGAAGTTCAAAAGGCAGCGCGGCGCCGACTTACGTAGACAAGTGGTACCAGTACTACCCCTACATGTCGACTCAATAAGGATGACGGAAAGTTTGACCAGTATCAAAGGATTCCATATTGCACAGTGAACACTATACGGAGTTTTCAAGGACACTCACAGATTTTAAATTTGGGGTGTCGGTACTCGGCGGTGTGTGAGACAAGACCCAAATTTCAGTTGCGGTGGTCATCGCAATTGGCCACAAAGTTTGGGTTCACGCTTCAGTTGCGTCCTTTCGTGTTTTGATTTTTGCTAACTAGCGCCATGCTGGTTCCAACTATCTGATAGTCTGTTGCACACACTTGAAAAACTCGCACCGCTTCTGTACGGCACGAGAGAGGTTACAGTACCAGAATCAGGTCTTTCCCAGAGTCAGGTCTTCACCAGCATCATGGTGCTGAGCACGCTACAGTAGCTTTGGTGGCTGCGTTTAATTCTACCATTAGGTAGCACCAGGACACCAGCTCGGTGCCGGCAGTTAAGGTTTCGGTGAACATGGTGGTTAACGACGTGGCTCGTGTCAACGGCGCCTCCGTCAACGCATGCCACGACATTTGCCAGCAGTACGCTGGCTATCGCGCGTACTTATGGCCGGACTACCAAGGCGGCTCGCGCTGGCTCAAGAGCAAGGTGACCCGCATTGTGTCAAAGATGGGCGTCCAGTCCGCGCAGGCGTTTCCTGCTTTGAGCCCGAAGTGTCTCTCGACAATGGGCAACACCGACTTTGTTGGCAACGATATCGCCAACAAGCCGAGCACCACCGCTGGAGGCGGCTGCGAGGTGCGGAAGATGACAGCTAATTACCGCGCGTACTACTGGACCAGCAAGAACGGCGGGTAGGTGCTGGCTTAAGAGCCGGAATCGAGACACGGTCGCAACGAAAGGCATCTCATTCGGCCGGGTGTACCCGAATCCCAAGCCACAGTGTGCAGTCGTCCCTAATGCAGACTTTGTCCGCGACGATGTTGCGAAATAGCCCGGCAAGGATGTGATTGAGTGCTGCACGACCTGCGAGCGTCATACTGGCTGCCACGCGCACTTGTGGTCTACCTACAATGCGGCACGGTGCTGCGCGACAGTTCCATTGGCTGTCAACAACTCGGCGGTTGTCCACATGTTCCTATTGCCGCATCGAACCATTCCACACGCTCTGGTGACGTTTCCCCATCCGTTCATCAAGAACACAACGAGTAAAATGTACAATGCAGTCGTGCAAACTGCAACCAAGAGGGATGTGACAACGGACACGCCGCACACACCGCACCTATAATCTTGCTGTATACAGTACAGGGTATCAAGTAGCTGGTGGACTGAATCGACTGTTTATTGTTTTGGTGTTTTCGCGTGTATTGGAGGTGTCAATGACTCGTTGTATACTTACGCCACATCAAAATGGATCTGCGCGAGTGTCTCGCTCAGCTGCCAGAGCTGCACGCGATCAGCCTCCGACTGCGTGTTGGACCCCGCCTCTTGCTTCATCGGGTATCCACGACGGTGGCCATAATCCGCTGGGCCGATGTAGTCGCCGTTCGTCACGTCCTCGGCAGTAGCTGCGTACTGGATCGGCAGGGCGCCTGTCTCGGTCTCTTGGAACGGCACCCACGTCGCGATATACTCGAGCGGAGACCACAAAATACGCGGCGCCATACTTTAGATGATCTTGTTGACCATGGCACTGTAGGTCATTCCTGGGTGGGCAACCACGGCCATCACGTTCGTGATCTTGGCCTTCTCCAGACGGCGGGCAAGCTCGAATGTGAACAGCGCGTTCGCGAGCTTCGAGCGGCCATAACGCGGCAGCGAGTACTCCGTGCCCTTGGCCAGCGTCGGGAAATCGATCGTGGCTGTGCGATGCGCGAGGCTGCTGACGGTGACGATCCGGGCCGCCGGTGACGCTCGGACCAGCGGGAACAGCAATGCCGTAAGGTAGAAATGGCTCAGGTGGTTCACTTGGAACTGTGTCTCCAACCCGTCGGATGTGAGCATCTCGGTCGGCGCCGCGATGCCCGCGTTGTTGACCAGCAAATCGAGCTTGCTGAAGCGCGCCTTGATATCCTCGGCAAAGTCGCGGACGCTCTGGAGCACTGTCAGATCGACTTGCTTGAACTCGACTTTCCCCGCGTTCATGATCTTCTTAGCAGCCAAATACTCGGTCATCTCGGTCTCGGCTTGGTGGCCGCGCTCTTCGTTGCGGCAGGCGAGCACCACGTCAGCGCCGCGTTCAGCCAGCGCACGCGCCGTGTAGTAGCCGATGCCCGGGTTGGAGCCTGTGACGATCGCCGACTTGCCTACTTGCGAGGGCATCTTCGCGATATCCTACAGCGGCGCGTTGCCACCGACGAGAACCCCCATGGCTGTGACCCACTGCGGGCGTTTTCACTTTTGGGCAGCAGGAAAGGTGCCCACTGCTCTGATGTGAGTGTGTTCGACTTCGCTGGAAACTTCCTGTCCCAGATAAACGGCACCTAGAAGTTGGCCGCTGCTCGAGTCATCTCACATCACAGATTTCCGATATTTCATGTCACGTCGCTGGATCATCAACCACACTTCAACGCAAATGAGTTGGTCATCCGCCTTGAAAACCAAGAACAGACTTTGTCCTGCTACTTACAAGCGACCGAAAGACAGGCGGCAGCCGTTCATCAAACTTCAACCAGAAAACAGTTTCACATGAGATGCCAGTTAATCAAATCAATGAAATTGGGTTCATTCTGCAGAGGCGAAAATAGCAAGCAGTGCACACTCAACTGCATGCTATGGCACTTGCACGATCTCAGATCCTCAGGTGGCCGAATCAAGCGGAAGGAAACCATGAGCAGGCACGTCTTCGTTCACAAATCGACTTCCCAGCAAGCCATGCGCGTCTTGGCTGCAGATGCGAGCAGCCCTGATGCCAATCTCGTCACGAGATCTTTCGATGCCGGAGGGCCTACGCCAACGAACCTTGGAGCTGTAAATATTTACATGTCAGCCGCGGCATTTCGAGGTCTCTGGGTTGTGATCATTACCTACCACCTCTTCAATGCCGTCTTCATCTTCGCTGTTGGAGCAGTGCAGGTCTTCATCAGCCTACCAGCTGTGTACGCAGATATCTGGTTGATCGATATCCCACAGGATATGTTAGCGATGGGCGCGTGGGGGTTCCTTCTCGTGGCGATCATCCACTTCGCGATCGCGGGGCAGCACCTCCTGTAGTAGCTTCGGCGTGGACGGTCGGGATCTACAGGCAATTTGGCGTCCACGGAAAGCGATTTTACGTCGGCTTCTACACTCGCCAGTTTGTAGTGATCGTGCTGCATACGTTCCAGGCATTCCAGATGAGCGAGTTGATGACCCGACCTCTCATCAACAGAATCGTTATTGGTCTCATTGGTCTTCAACCAGAACGCACCAGAAGCACTGAAAGTCCATGAAATAAACAGACAGATTGACTAACTTCATTATGAAGTCAGTCAATCTGTCTGTTTATCTCACGCACAAGTCACGCGTACACGCTGCCACCTCAGTCATTGTCTTTGTCTTGGTGTTCCTCTGGCTGCTTCTTTGGAGCCATCTCGCAAAAAGATGAATGAGGAAGGAAAACGAGAAAGGAAAGCAACTCATGTCTAAAGCATAAGATGGAACAGTGAATAGGTACTGAAACTGGTACACAGACTGGAGTCATCAACGGGACAGAAGGATACGGTACTGTGGTACAACGGTAAGGTACTGTACAGACAACTGGTATTGTCGAATTCGTCCATAATAGCCAAACGGAATACTGTTATTACTTTTATAGCCCTTTTTAATATCAGATTCCCGAAGGGTTACAAAACAGACAGAACACCCCAAATAAAGAAAGACGACACCGATATGAGCCCAGCCGTAGCCACCACCAGTCAAATGATCAAAACTGAAAGGATGGATCAAGGAGCATTTGTTGCCGAATGGCGCTGTTGTGTGGGGCATTCTAGTCTTATTCCTCAACAGCCAATGTACGAAAAAGTGGTGTTGCGTCTCGGCGTGTTGGCAGAACGAGCAGGTCGCCTGTCCGTGTTCCGAACGAGACATTCCTGTTCTCGTTATACAATTCTTTCGACACTTTAAAAGCTGCTGTCGAAGAGCAAGTTGAGGCGGCGTTGGCCGCGCATGAGCAACCCACTGTGCGCGAGGGTAGAGAGCTCTACATGAAACCAAGTCTGACTGCGGTCCAGCGCGAGCTCGTCGTTCTCACGCCAGTCAACTACCGCTCGAGACTCAGTGCGACGCAGGCGCAGTTCAATCACCGTCATCGTGTGGTCGGCGTGTTCACGTTTGAAGTGTACGTGTTAGCTTGGCGCAGCGATTCAGCGTGCGACCGCACCACTCATTGCGGAAGCAGCCGCAACAATTGATCGACTTATTGGCGCGCGGTCGGACCTGCGCATCGGTAAATTGCTAGAACGCATTGAGCGGTGACCCAGGCTCGACAGCCTGTCGGATCCGAGGTCGAACTTCCTGCGACAGTAACGCTCCGCCGGATGCAAGACATCGACGAGCTCCGTGAGTTGGCTGCACCCGTAGCGGCCGAAGCAGACATCCGTACGATTAAAGTCCGGTTAAATGGTTCATTGGAGTTGTCGCTCACCATCAGCGTGCGTAGGTTGCGCGAGATTCTCGGACTCCAGGCTCATAACCTGCTTGTGGATGCTATTTTTCATGCGGACGTTGACCACGCAAGCAACGATGATGAGATTTAGAAAGAGTTAGGAAAATGAGAAAAAGCATTGATTAATGGTTCTACACCGTGAACGCTTCGACATTCAGGCAGTTGGCACCGTAGCCGCAATGCCGAAAGATGTTGCGCCCATGAGCTTCCTCGCGCAGACACAATGGCATTGCTGCCTCCAGCACCAGCTCTGGATACAATGGAAACGTAAGGTTGGCATGGTCCGTGAGCCACTGTCTCAGCCGACCAAGCATCACTTCGATCGGGTTTAGGTGAGGCCAGTAGGGTGGTAAATACAACAGTATTGCACTACACTGCTCGACTGCGGCGGCTAGAGTCGTATACATGTGGATTTTCGCGTTGTCGATGACGACAATCGAGCGAGGTAGTGGCCATGGATTCAGCTTTGGGTCAATTTTATTGACAAAAGCTTCATGGAAGCTATTGGGGGTAAACGTGCCTCGACTCGTCGGCCACGCGATAAAACCACTCGCATCACATGCAGCCAGTAGACAAAACCGCTCCACTAGCAAAAATAAAGAGTCAAGGAAATGTTAGTTCGGTAAGAGACACGCCATCACGAGACAGACTCATCGCGACTAAATGAGACCGGCAGAATGCCGCGAGTCCAGATGTGGGATCACGCGTATCGACGTGCTGAATCGGTGGCGTTTTGCTCATCTCGTCGACAAACACGAGCTCTTCTGGGTACGAGTAAAATGCGGCCAATTCTGACTTGTACATTTCGACTTCAAACGACATTGCCTCACGTGCACGTCGCTTCAATACCTTGCGAGAGAGCCGCAGGTCGAACCGCAAAGCTCGTAGGATCGTGGCGTGAGAGAGGGCCGTAGTGCGATCTCTAAAGCGCCGCTTGAGCTCCAGCCGTAATTCGTCCACGTAAAAGCACGGAAACGGCTTAACGTAGGACGAGATATTATTGAGCACGTCCGGTTGGTATCTTTCTCGCCGTTCTCGCTTCTTTCCCTCCACGCAACCAAAACACTAAAAACACATGTACCACCGGCGTAGCGTTTCCCTAGACACGCCAAGAACGACTGATACGACGTCGACGCTGACGCTGCACGCTTACATAAGAGTCGCCGCTCTCCATCGAAATCTGGAGCGAACATTGCTCTGTTGGTGCCGAGAGATTGACTGGGAGCAGCAACCACATTCTGTGGCCACCCCCTTTTTCGGTTTACTTTAGTTAACCCAGAATAAGAGTAGTTATTGCGGGTGTCATCTAGTCTGATTTGAGTCATTCTGGATGCACTCTGGAACCCGTTTGTAAACATATATTGGGTGGCTAAAGACATGAGTTCGACAAAACATTCATTCTAGCAGTCTGTAGGGACGAGTGCAAAGAGTGCAGATAGGTGCGAAGAGATGTGCACCACAAAACTTTAGATATTGAGCACTTAGAATAGAAATGAGAGGAATAGAGTTTCTCAAATATGAAGGTTGGAAGGGTGCATAGATTTTCTACTTCAAATAAAAAAATAATAGTGAGACAAATATTTTGTTTCTAGTTCTGGGATGTTCCTGGCAAGACCAAAGGAACTTGCAGTGTGTTTGATTATGCCTCCCACACGTCGCATACATGTCACACATGTCACACCCGTGACTGAGTCTCATAGCCAATCGTGATTGGCTGGTGGCCAGGTGGGTGTAGGACACAGAATGTGAACAGCACAGACTCCCTCCTCTCTGCATTTGCATCCGGGGAAACAAAGCTCAAATCGGTTTTTCACCATCAAATTCTCAAGTGCCGTCTCACGTTATCAGCAATGAGCCTCGCCGCCGAGCTCAACCCGACCCGTCGGCTCGCCAACCCGTGACCCGCTGGACTGCTCGTAGCGCCACCTCGCTCGCGTCCCCACGAGCGTCTCGCCAGAACCCCTTGCCACGGACCGCTCGCCATTGGACTGCTCGGAGTGCCGCCTCGCTCGCGTCCTCTCGAACCTCTCGCCCCGGACTGCTCGTCGCGCTAATCCGCTCGCGTCCGTCCAGCCATCCAGTTAGCTCAAGGCCAAGCCGCTCAACCTGTCGCTGTAGCTTGCACCACCCCTCTCCATCGCATTCGTGTGCGGGCAGTACCTTTATGGGAAAGAGTGAGCAAAGTATCAGCTTTCGGCCCGCCCGTTGAGCTGAAGCCCTTGCAATAATTGCGGTGAAACCGTAGTTTGACCCTTAATTGTGTTGCTCGCCTATATTCCCGCGTACAAGGGTACGAGTACGAAGACATAGAAGATCGCGAACCCGTCAACTACCGGCGCAGGCGTCAAAGTCACGAGCGTTGTAGTCGATCCCTCAACGTGCAGAACTTTGAGACACGCTCGGACTTCAAGCGTATCCGCTCGCTGGCGGAGGGTCGCCAGAAGGTGCTCGACAAGCTCCTCAACGACTTGCTGGCGTCCATCGAACGTACGGTTCGACTGCAAAATCGCTTCGTTGCGAAAATGAACAAGCACGCCGTTAGCTGCACCCGCACGAAGGAGTTTGTCAAGGATCTCGCCATCCTTCCGTTCCAGTTGAAGTGCCAGCGTAAGGTCGTCCACGTAGGCATCTACGACATCTTGCGATCGGACGAAGTTGCTGCCAAAGCCGAGAAGAAGAAGCGCAAAGGCAACGCCGCGACGTGCTTCTCCTGCTAAACTAGCTCGACCTGGTCGCCTGCAGCTTACTCTAAGACACTTAGTTATTTTCCTCACAATGTTGGACTTGGAGAAACTTTAGTTTCCAGCCCTGGATGTTGCTGGTACGAACTACATAGTGTGGTCACTTGAGTCGTTCAACTACCTCTGCGCCGATGGTCCCGCCGCCATGGTTGACCCAGCGTTCGTGCTTTTAATCGGTAACAGAGCCCAAGCTGACGAGAAACGCAAAGGCGCTGCTCGGGCGGTGTGTCCGATCCTCAGGCACCTGCGAACGGACTTGAAGTTGAACTACTTGAGTGAGCAGAACCCGGCCGTCATTGTGGAACAGTCTGAAGCAGCGTTTCGCCTCTCTTGAACAATGAGTGGAACAAGCTCTGTTTTCACAACTTTAAGACTGTTACTAAGTACACGACGAAGCTCAATGACATCGCTAGCAAGTTGCCATAGTGGCTCAGTTGAGCGAGCCTGAGAAGATTGAGAAGACGCTCACAGCGTTCCACCCTGTCGAGCATATTATGTCGATGCAGTACCAACGCATAAACCACGATACGTTCGACAAGCTCATTGCTGTGCTCCTGCTCGACGAAAAGCACGGCATGCTGCTCCAACGCAACCGCGATGAACGTCGTCTACCCCCGGCGTCTGGCCAAATGGTCACGCCACCCGAAGTGAACTATGGAGACTCAAGTCTCCAGGATCACAACGGGGTGCCAAAAAAGAACGGCAACAGCGATGGAGAAGTGAAAAACGCAATGGGAAGTGCAAAGGCAAGTTTCATGGACAGCAAGGCCACAAGGTCTCTGAGCAGAAGGAGAAATGAATGAAGTGTGGAATGCTTGGCCACTGGGCCAAGAGCTGCCGCACTTGTCGGTTCCATCGCACGTTGTACCAGCCGTCCCTGCAAGCCACGGACAACAGCACTAGCAAAGGAAGGAAAAGCACTTCAAAGAAGGTCGCGTTTATGACCGATTTCTCCAACGACAGCGATGCGGAGACCAATTGCACTGAGAGCTACAGTAGCGCAGCCGCTGAAGGAGGAGATGGAGCCTACTGTCTCATCGACTGCGCCACTACACATGTCATTCTGACCGAGAAGCGATTCTTTGTCGATTTTGACGCGACTGCCGCTCCCCGTTCCATCAAGACGGTGGTAGTAGCATCTTCTATTACTCATGGTGCTGGTCGTGCTCAAGTCGCTTTGCCGAACGGCACGATCATCGACATTGAACGAGCCATCTACGCGCCGACGTCGTCTAGGAATTTACTCAGTTACGCGGAACGGACTCCATTTCCACACGGCGATCTCGTCGGATGGAAAAGAGTACCTTCATATCTTAGATGATGCAAGTCAAGTAGGTGAAGAGTGCCATGAAAATGGAAACTGTCTGTATTTCTCGCACATCAAACTAACGATGGCGTGTGATGCATCTCTCTGCGATGACGCTGAGGCTCAACAAGCCGATGCGAAAGAAGCAGAGAATGCATTATGGCATGATTGACTTGGCCATCCAGGTCGTCGCATGATGCAAAAGATGACCAAAGCCATTCGCGGATTCCCACTGAAGCCCTCTGACATATCGAGACGTATATCTGGTTTCTGTCCGCCGTGTGCTATGGGGAAGTTGCCAAACCGCAAGAAGACAGCTTTCCCAAGCGAAAATTTCAAACCTCGTGGCGTCTTCGACATGCTTGTGAGTGATGTCTGCGGACCAAAATCTCTACCGTGTGGCCCATTCAGCTACTACATGGTCGTGAAGGAGACTTCAGCGCGGCTCGCTGAAGTACACCTACTCACGTCGTAGATTGAAGTCATGCCAAAGCTGTTGATCACAATCATTTAGTTAAAGGCACAGTTCCCTGATCATCCGATCGTAGTTGTTGACAACGCGGCGGCGTACGTCTCGAAGTCGTTCCAAGCCTTTTGCGCGTCAACTGGCATCAACCTGGAGACTTCTGTGCCTTATGCACATAGCACAACGGCAGAGAAATTTGTGAAGTTGGTTCAACTAATTGCAAGACCACTTCTACATCGTTCAAACTTGCCTCTGTCGTGTTGGGGCCATGCTGTACTACGTGCACGCGAACTTATTCACTACCGACCGTCAGCTGGAAATGACTTTTCACCCCACGAACTTGTGAATGGCTACGCCCCGTCAGGTCTTCACTAAGAATTTTTGGCTGCGCGGTCTACGTACCTATGCCGCCATAACAGAGAACAAGGTTCGACCTCAAGCGACAGCTCGGAATCTACGTTGGTTTCCACTCACCATCCATCATTCGCTACTTAAGCCGCGAGACAGAAGACTTGCTCACCGCACATATCTCGATGTGCGAGTTCAACGAGACCCCGTCGCTCTACGTGTCGACGATGTAGGACGTCGCGAGTGGCGATTTCTACGGACCCGCCGACTTGTTCAGCAGCAACAGGCTGCCCGTCAAAGAGGTCCTCCGTGCCTGAAGCCAGTGCGAGCAAGATCGCATCACACTCTGGGAGCTTAGCGAACAGTTGTCAGGAGCGACGTTTAATCTGTGCTGAACCCATGTATTCCAGCATCAAGAGGTGCACGATTACTGCCCAGAGCATGTATGTTAGGTAAGCAAGCTGTTCATGATGCAGATTTTTTCTTAACAGTGTCTAGAAGAACCATACAAAGACAAGTGCCGTTCGATGGTCTATTGTACATGACGCATACACCTAGATCGAAAGGGCTGGTAATGTGCGTATTCGTCGCGTGTATTGTGTTTTGGTATCGGAGTGGATGGTGCTGGCTATTGTACTAGACTATTCTCTCAAAGCTAGGCTAACATGGCTGATTGATGCCACAAATTGCTGAAGTTCCTCCTTTTTCTGAAAGATGCCATCACTGGAGATATGTGCCAAGCCCTCTCTCAACTGAGTGAGCTGATAAGCAAAGAGGCATATAGCTGATGCATTCTCCAATTCGCTCTACCGGGAACAACTGCTCCCTCAACACCGTCCGCGTCGCGATCCAGCCAGTCCCGACCTCCAGCTCCTGTTACGCAGCCCGAGTGCCGCGCTGAGCCACCCCTCTGTACACGTTTTGTGGAACATTTGGCGTGGTTCATGGTGGCATCTTGGATGCATCTTCGCCAGCGAGACTTCAAGCAGGCACCGTCCACTTCGTGTCACGCGAGAGAAGCTCGAGCGCCTCGCTGAGCCACCCTTCTACACACTTATTCGTGGTAGATTTAGAGTGTTCATCGTGGAGTCTCGCTTGCGTCTACACCAGCGAGAGTTCGAGCCGGTCGAGCTCATTCATGTCATCGCCCACGACCCTGTCACACGCAAAGTGCGAATTCTATGTCACGAGCTCACCACCTGCTAAGGTTTGACACGCATCTGAGTCATTGTCAGTTCAAACTGCGTAGCATAAATCCACAATCATACGTGCCTATTAGTTCAGCAATTACCATCTCCGTCTATAATTCTGTTTTGCAGCGTCCACAATATTTTACACAACAGATCCCTAGCTTTCTCACAGCTCACGACACCAAAATGTCCGAACTTCACCAACGAATGGCCACATCATTCGTCTGCTGAACTTTGTAAATGTATATCCCCCACTTTTAGGCTCGTATTAAAACGCGATTACCTTCACTTTCGTATAGCCGTACCGTAGTTTGTCAACCAACTTAGAACGATTTCGGTGTGATTTCGGCTGTACTTTGCCTCTGATAACTGCATGGAAAACCTTTTAAGATAAATAATCGCATATAGTAGAAGTAGGAAATCTAACGATGGCAGTATGAGTTCCTTCAGATTCGACGTGCCAAATTATAAATTCTCTGGGACAGGAAATAACCTGTGCAAAGCCCTATCGGAGTACTACCAGTAAAAAGGTGTGTAGTAAAAAGGTGTGTAGCTGTGTATCTCCGACGTGCTTACCAGTGTCGCACGCTGGACAAGTTTGTCAGGAATCCAGACCACCAGAAGAACCACCCTCGCGTGCATGCAGATCTGGATGCGAGGGGCATTCCAATGACCTACAACGCGTGGCGGAAACACAAGTGGACGTCCCAGATGTTGGCCGCGCTGTCGACGTATCACGAACTCCATGGCAACACGATGGTACCAGTCAACTTTGTCGCGCCGCGAAACGACGACTAGTGGCCAGTTCCGACGAGAGGATTCAACTTGGGGCAAAAAACCATCCAGTTGCGGCAGACGAAGTTCATGCTTCACGCCGCTGAGCTGGAGGATCTCGAGCGCTTGGAGTTTTCTTTCGACGTGCATGAGACTGTCTGGAGCGATCAAATCCTGAATTTGCACAAATGTCTCCAGCGAGGATATTTGTGCAAATTCACAGCCACTGCAACGTTCCGTGCGACTTCGTGGTCCCGTCTTCCGCACCGTGGCCACAGAAAGTTTGGGATTTGTCGCTCGGCCAGATCGTTTCCAACATTCGAGGAAAATTGCAACATGTTGAGCACGTCAAGCGTGATCGGGCCAAGCTTGAAGCTCTTCACTTTGTGTGGGAAGCCAGCGAGTACGAGTGGAGCGAGCGCCTATTGCCGGCGCTTCACGCGTATTTCAAAGAAAATGGCCATTGCTATGTCCCGGCAAAGTTCGTGGTGCCCTCTACGTCGAAATGGCCCAATGCAGCGTGGGGCCTCACCCTCGGTTCCGCTGTGCAAAGCAATCGCTCGAGCAAATTCTACCGAGAACAAGTGAAACGCGACAAGACGAAGCTGGAGGAGATCAACTTTGTGTGGAATCACTTGGAACACACGTGGAGTGAACTCGTGCTGCCAGCTCTTCAGACTTTCTACCGAGTGAACCGCCATTCCTTCATCCCCAGCAACTTCGTGATCCCTATGACTTCGGACTGGCCTAAAGCAACGTGGGGACTCACACTTGGTTTTATTGTGCGTAGCATCCGCTCAAACGGTCTCGAAGCAAGTCAAACGTGATCAGGCGAAGCTGGATGAGATCAAGTTTGTATGGAATCACTTGGAACACCAGTGGAGCGAGGGAGTGCTACCAGCTCTGCAGGTTTTCTACCAAGCAAATGGACACTGCCGTCCCTCAGATGATTTCGATGTGCCGTCGACGCCCGACTGACCAGAGCGAATGTGGGGTTGCAAACTTTGGCGTGCTCGCGCAAAAAATCCGCCTCAAGGGATACTATCCTGAGCAAGTCCAGCGTGAATCGGCCAAATTGGACGAGATCCAGTTTACGCAGTCGCGTTTGGACCACAAGTGGCGTAAGATGGTACTGCCAGCTCTTCAGACTTACCACCGAGCGAACGGTCACACCCAAGTCCCATTCAAATTTGTGGTGCCATCGACGTCAGACTGGCCAGAGGCGGCGTGGGAACTTCAACTCGGCCGGATAAAGGAGAGTATCTACAATTACCGTAGCTTCTCGACACAATTCGAGCGCGACCAGGACAAACTGGCGGCAATAGGGTTTCTCCGAAACGTCAAGAAAAGGCCAGATATATAAAGAAAGGGACAGACAACGCAATAACAGGGTCCTGTCGTGGCGTCCACACCTTTTCATATCTTGACACGTTGGGTTGCTATGGCCTAGGGTTGGTGTCGATGAATCCACAGAATTCGTGTTCACATCGCTCACAGCACAGCTAATACCCTTAATCGGCGCCTTGACACGTTGCCCCCACACAACTAGCCATCACCGTGGCCGACTAGACGACCAAAAGTTCGAAAATCCTGACGAATTTGCAGACGAGATCTCGAGACCGCGCAGTGTGGGCAGAAACATGCGACGGCAACGGCGAGGACAATCCGGATCAGGTACGTGCGTGCGAGCTTCAGCGCCTCCCGGGGGGAGTTGCAGCAGTTGGAACTTTTAAGGTGACGACTCCGAGTTCGCGTGACGCGTGTGTGCTGATCTCTCGCGTCCGCTCCCTCATTGCGGATTGGACGTGCGCCAGCCGCGCGGTGGAAACGGCCGCGCCCTCATTGCGGCGGCAGGTTTCACGAGTTCTCGTGCTTGGTCATCGTGGGGATTCGGCTGCAGCTCGGAGTCGTGTCTGCAACGTGTGCGTGTGCGCCTGGGAAGGATGCCTGTCGGTCGGTATAGTGTGGCGGTGGTTCCTGCTTCATTGTGTGGTTTGTTGTACTTGCAGGTTGAAGAAGGACGTGGTCAGTCGCGGCAGCACACTCATGACCGTCCGTCACTGCGCAAGTTGGGTCGGGTCGGGTAGACTCGCATGCACAAGATGAAGCAAGATGAAGACTGAAGGCCAATTCAACGGCGCGTGAAGGACTGGGTGGAGCAGAGCGAGCACAGAGGTAGAGAAGCACAAAAGGACCGAGGAGAAGACCAAGTGTGGAGCGGCGAAAGTAGCCAGGGCTACTAGTTCCAGTCGAAGAGATCGATGCTCAAGCGCGAGAAGTGGAGCATCTATATGCATGTAATTTGCATATTGAGAACCAACGAGAATCCAAAATAATACGAATCAGTTATACAAGTGACAGAATAGATCTTCCAGCCACGTTGTGTGCACGAGCTGGAGTTTCCAGTCCTGTGCGGATTTGTTTTTTGCCCACTTGTACCACGTCCATATCCACTGGCACTTATGCACACCTTCGAGATAACGACGACTCACCAGACCATCGCGTCACACATCACTAGTCTCAGTCAGTCATGCGGCTCCTCGCTCGCTCGCTTGTCCCACTGCTGCTCGGGTGGCTCACCAGGGCGAGGTTTCATCGATCATCGTGCAACGTCCCGGCAGCTGGCTGACAAAACTAAGCAAAACCGGAACAGAACGGGAATACCTCAGTGAATCAACAAGCGATGGATAAGAGCGGATCACCACATATCAACGCCAAGCAACCAGCAGCCAACGCTTGTGAAAGCATGTCGTGGCCGCTCGTGAGCAATCGCCATGAGCGTTGTTCTTTCTTTTCTGTGATAGCTTTTTTGTGTGTTGAGTGTGTTGTTGTGTTGTACATAGTTGTGTGAATATTTCAGTGCTTCTAGTCAAACGCAGTGAGACCAGTCGAAGCGATGGGGTTGAGCTGCGGATGTATTGCATTTATTGTGGAAGTCCTCGTCGAGGTAAAGTGGCCGGGACAAACAGGATGATTAATTCGAGAAAACGATGAAACGATGAAACATGGCGCTGGCATTGGAGATGGTTCTACTGTCCTGTACTGTTCCATGGATGAAAGTCACCAAATGTGCCGACGCGTAGGCACTCTGGTATGTTGGTGGTAGTTCGTTAATACACCGCCACGTTGCACACTTCGGGCTTTACACTCGGCCTAGTTCCCCGTGCATCAAGCTGGCATGTGCATCCTGAGAAGCAAGGTTCCATTCCAAAAAAGATCGCCAAATCTGTTCATCCGTCCTGGGCATCAACTCCCTCTAGCCGCTTAAAACTGTAAAACTGAATTCTTTGGCCCATTGCCACGAGCAGCCTATCCGAATACGGGTCGACGGAGACGTAGGAAGACTTCAACGGCAGTTGACCGCAACTGACTGTCTTACCATCCGCTGTACGCTGCAGCGTAAGTTGATCTTGTGCTGAGCCCCCAGTCGACACAATAAATTCGCCATGTGCGACGAAACACGGGTGAAAAATGGCCCGAGACCCGCCCGCTCCACTCGGAGCAGTGTGGATCACCTGAAATGGCTTCGATGACTGGCGCAGGTCGTACAAATGCATCTCGGCATCAAAGCTGGCCGACAGCAACAAGTGCTCGTTCGTCGGATGCCACACAATGCTGTTGATAGCACGGGCATGTGCATCGTGGATCACAGAGCGTGGAGCAGATTGGTCGTCACGCATGTCGTACACCCGAATATGGCGGTCGTTACCTCCGGAGGCAAACACATTCTGGTTTAGTGAATTGAATCGACACGTCTTGACAACACCATCGTGGTCTTCATACCGCCGTACCATGCGGAGTTTCGCGCCCGTCTCATCAAACCGTGCAAGCGCAATCGTTGAATCCTTGGAGCACGTGAGCACGTGGTCGGCTCGAATGTCCATCCCAAAGATACCGCTGCGATGGAGCATCTGCGAAGCTAACAGCTCCTTCGGTACGCCGTCCACGCTTTGGTTGAGGTCCCAGAGCTTGACAATCCCATCGTTGGCCGCGCTTATCAGCAGATTCTTCCCTCGCGATACACTTCGAGCCAGACTCAGACACGAAATCCAGCCGCGATGCGCTCGGAACGACATGAGCGGACTCGAACTCTCTTCCTCCAAGCTGTTGGCTCGTCGCGGATAGATCGAGACGTGTCCTTGGTGGCCGCCAGCCGCGGTCAAGCCGTTCTCATCGAATGGACTAAAGCTGATGGTGTAGATCTTGCGCAGACTCGGGTCCGACCACGACGCCGAACTCTCTTGAAATCCAACCAACAATCCACCGGGCTGCCCCACCATGTGCACAGCAGCGTCTGCATGGGTGTCACCACACGTGTATCTGTATACGCTCGAGTCCTGATACGAAGCTGGCTCGTCTTGTGTGACATTGTCATCGGATTGATCTGCTTCAACCACCACTGAGCTGCCATCTTGAGCTGTGGGACCCCTCAGCCGCGACGAACGGCGCGTCACCACTGACGCATCACGCGCTCGCACCTTCGACGTGGTCTTGGGCGCTACAGTCGTCCGCACGCTCTGCCTGGCGGTTGCCATGCCCAACTCCCGAAGGAACTGGGCGTTTTGCGCGACGCGCGCGAGCCTCTTGCGCTCATACTCGGAGATCAGAGGTGGTGCCGCCTCAGCAGCATTACGATCTGTCTTCCTCTGCTCTTCTGGAGCGTCTTCTACGTTCTGTGGCATGGAATCACTAGTACTGATCGATGTTGGGTTCCCTGTCAAAGTCGGTTCGGAGCTGTCTCCCAAGCCTCGTGGCGTCGGTTGTTCGAGGTCTTTTGACACCACCTGCTCACCAACGATAGAAGAAGCGATCGGCTTTCCGGCGAGCGGAGTGAAATAGCGCGTGATGCTGCCGGTCGAGCGCCGCGGCACCGACTTCTTCGCCGTCTTGGCTGCGTTGGCCGCCACCATTTTCCCGCCACAAGAGTGTAAAGTTTACGAAAGACGGTAGATTATCTCATTTGGACCTCCATTCGGGATTCATTGCGAGCGCGATATATTATATAATAGAGGTGAATCTCGCCACATTTCAGCATTTCAGTAGCCATTACGAGCGTTGGAGCTCCTGTACGAATACTAACGCAACCAACGTAAAAAAACAGTTGCCGAGCGCGCAACCACTTGAAGAGCGTTTGGATCTCGATATGCCCGAACCGACTGTTTTGATGGCAAATCGAAATCCTTCCATTTTTGGTACACAAGAGATGTTTGGCGCAAAATGCGTGGCGCGAAAACCATTCAGAATCGATCGAACCGCCGCGAGTGAGGCACACAGGCACCTCCCGTTCAACGCGTGGTGCGCTATCCAACATGACTGTACGCCTACAGTCACGGTTTCTGCCCCACTAAACTAACTGGTGCCGGCCGCGCCAATAGCAACATACACGCGTCGCCTGCATTTTCATTCCGCATGTGCTCCCATGGCACCAATCCGTCGTGCATATGACCCATCCACAATCGACGCTGCCGTCGGTCGCGCTCTTGCTGGCGAGAAGACAAGGGCGGTCGCCAAGGAAGTCAACGTGGGCGACAGCACGCTGCGCAAGTATGTGGCCGCGGCACGAAAGGGGCAACCGATCGTCCGTCGCCAACGTGGCACCCTGCCACTCTTCACCGCGGAGCTCGAGCAGAGCATCCTGGACTGGGAGGTAGGCATGCAGTCGTGTGGGTTCCCTGTCTCCGGCATTGACATCGTCGGCAAGGCCAATGTCATCGCGCGCTGCCTCTACACCCGCGAAGTGGGACGGGGTTCGTACGAGCGATTCCTCCGTCGTCACCCCGACCTTGTCCCACGTCAAGCTCAAGTGAGTTCTCGAGTGCGCAACAAAGTTAACTCATCGATCGTACTCTTCTCTTCGCTACCCTGTCGAAGTAGTTCCTTGAGGAGCGCATCGATGCGTCTTGCACCTTCAACGTTGATGAAACGCCTTTTATGACGCGCAACAAGAGCAGGCGCATGGGTGTGCTCAGAGGATTCTCAAATGTCTGAAATGTCTGGAGCAAGTCGACGGCAGCGAATTTCCACCTCTCTATTGTAGCGTGCACCAGCGCCGCTGGATTCGTCATCCTGCCAGCATTTATTTTGCCTGGTGGGCGAATGAAGCGGACAGTCATGGACGAGTGCAACACTCCCCTATTCATTCGGTGGATGACCGTATTTGAGAGCAGAGTCCCGAGAACTGTCGCCCGCCCACTTGTTCTGTTTATGAATGGCTGGCTCCAGCCACCATTCTGCTGAGGTAGTTGAGGCTGCCAATCGCCTTGACATCAAACTCGCGTGCCTCCCATCGAATGGAACCCATTTGCTTCAACCTCTCGATGTTGCTTGCTTCGCAAGTCTCAAGAAGGCTATTCACAGCCTCTTACAAGAGCACATGATCGTATACGGGCGCCACCACCATCTCGAAGCAGGGCGCCATCCGCATCAGCAGCGAAGCGTGGACCAATTGCAACTGGGCCCAGCATCATCAAAGATTTTCCACCACGGGCATCTTCCCGTAAACGCCTAGGGCTCCGCGGTAACGGCGTGAATAGAGCGATTGCGACATGGCTCAAGTACAAGAGCCATGTGCAAGACACAATTCTCGTTCTGCCGTGTGAACAGGATGCAGGGCCAAAGAAGTGGAAGTAAATTGATGTGGGCGGGCGCGTTGTCACAAAGGAGTTGCTGAGTCAGGAGAATGCACCACCAGCCAAGTGTGCACCCCGCGCGAAGCGTGCTAAGAAGGCTATTGTGTCTAAGCTTGCGCCGCTTGCACCCACATGTGTCCCAGCTGCCATGCAGACACTTATTCGCCAACTAGATTAGTTCACATTCGTAGTCTAGATTAAGTTTCCCGCTGAAAACACATATTCCCATGTTTTGAAGCAATCACAACATTTGCGACCATAGTTTGTTAGAAAAATGTGTGGGGCATGGTACCCAATTGATTTTTTGTTTTGTTTCGGCGCCTCATCCACCAAGTTTGGAGCTCAATCGGAGGCATTTTGGCTACCCACGTCAATCGTACCATTTTGAGGTAGTACCATGAATTCCAGGGGAGAGTACCGTGACCATCATTGGCGAGTGATGGTCGTGTCTTCATACGCAACTTCCTAAAAATCATGAAAACGCCCGCCACAAAGCTAGGAAACAATGGCAGTTCTCACATCCGCTCCCGACTTTCCTGGCGTACCTCGACGACTAGCTCGCGCGCTCGCTGCTGGCTTATCTGGACGAAGACGACCTCTACCGACTGTGGGTGTTTGCCGTGGAAGACGCCGTCGAGTCGCTGCGTGACTTCCCAAAACTTGTCTCCACCCAATTGCTGCTATCGCAGGAGCACGCCAAGCACACGGCGATTGTCTACTCGTGCTGGACAGCGCTGCACACGTTCACCAACAGTACCGTCGCCTCCAAGTTGACTCGCAGTGTGGTGGAACGCATTCTTGACGACATCAAGCGAACTGATGGGCGTCCGCCTGAGCCACATGCAGATCGAGAGCTGGCGATGCGCACAGCTGCAATCGCCACATCGTTGCCAGAGTATGTGATGTATGCTGCCGCGCAGCGTGGGAATCTGGAGAGTGTGGTGTGGTTGCACCACGTGTCTCGCTATGATCCGACCGAAGCGCTGTCGATCGCTGGTCGCAGCGGCCATGACGAGGTGGCCACGTGGCTCTAGGAGAACGCGTCTACGGCCAAGTGGATGACGCCCGAGACTAGCATTGTGACCACGTTTCGGTATCGTGATGATCCAGTTCTCGGCATCGTGGTGGGCCACGTGGTGGCACTGGAGCGCGTTGAGAAAGTGTTTGTCTTGTCCAAGAAATGGGGGTACCATGAAGAATGCGCGACATCAAACTTCTCGCCTCCTTTTCCACTCATCAATATGGCAGCCAGCTGTGGCGACCTCACCAGCATTCCTCGCATACAATCCCACCCCGCGTTGAACAGAGCGGTTCCAAGACAAGCGTTCCACGACGCTGCAGCAAATGGCCACCTCGACGCTCTCCAGTGGATGTATGAGCACAGCCCCGAAACTGTAGAGCGAGACATCTCGCTCCACCACGCAGCTAAGAATGGCCACTTGAAAGTTGTGCAATGGTTGACCACAAACCAACATGATGGGAGTGTATCTATTCAGACCTACGACCAGGCCATACGGGCTGGCCATCTCGAGGTTCTCCAGTGGCTGGCCACGACGTTTCCAGCGAGCGCCGATCTGCATCTGGGTAATTCCATGGTGGCAGCAGCGGCTCGAGCCGGGCAGAAGTGCATCGCCAAGTGGCTGATTCACACGAGAGGACTGCAAGTCGTTCAGCATCACATCAACCAAGCGGCCGTTGGCGGGCATCTTGAGATGGTGCAATGGCTGATCGAGGAACTTTGCGCTGAGACCGACGACGAAGTGGACCAGGGCGTGCGCTGTATGGCAGCGAGGAGTGGGAACGTGCCGCTTGTACGCTGGCACATGGAAGACCGCGGGATCACCAGTCCGATTGTTCTTGAACAAGCGCTTGTCAGCAATAACTGCGAGCTGCTCGAGTACCTCCACCGCACCGGAAACAACGCCGCAATCGACAAGATCGCGCACGGGTACCACAAGTACTGCCTGAGATGGATTTACCAAGGCAATTTTGAACGGTCACGTGGCTACTTCAACACGGCTACTGCCACGGGATCTTGAAAATGAGAGACTTCAACTACTTCAATGCGGTCGAACCTGCGTTCGCAGTCAGCCAGCGACGTTGTGGGTGCTCGCCCAAAAAGCTGCATTTTGCCACTTGGCCACTCACACCGTCCAACATGGCGCGGTTCCGAGCGCTGCTGAGGCTCATTATCGCGGTGTATGATCCAGCATTCGTGTCTGACATTACGTGGTTCCTCGAATGGGCTGTCCAGCACGGCACGCTCGAGTCCGACCGCCTCGCGGCCATCCAGCACCCTAGGCTGTTTGCACCGAAGACGTTTCGGCAGCTGCTTGGAGCAACAGCCGATGCTGGCAAAGTCCAGTGGTTTCTTCACCACGAGCCGAGTTTGTTTTCGACTCGCGTCGTGAAATGGGCCGTCCAGCACGACAGGCGCGGGTTTCTTACATGGCTGTTTGGAACTTTCTTGGCGGGTGATTGGAAGTTGGAGAGATGAAATCACAGATTCGAGCAGCAATCCATTCGGCGCAGAAGCACGGTCACGAAATCGACTCGCTTCAACTTGTGGTGAAAGACTGGTATGGATAGCATGGTTTTGCACAGAGTGGCGTGTTGGCGTTGAAAATACTATCGAAAAGAACTGAATGGGACAGTAACGTCTTGAGCGCTGCGAGATCCTCATGCAATTGCCAAAGAAATGACCGGATAGAGGTCTCGCTTGTGTAGGAACTGTTGAACCGTCAATTCTTGGACAGCACACACAGCGAGCGTATCAACACTCCACTCGAGCATGCGCCATAGGTCCACTCCATCCGGACGAGCTCCGGGTCGTCTTGATACTTGTAGACGCAACGCACAGATTCAATCACATCTCCTCCAAACGCCCGCGCACTTGCGAGCGAAACGCCAATATCACGTGTGCGCCGTATTCGGCCAGCTTTCGCGCCGTGAAGAAGCCAATGCCTGACTAGCGCCCGTGACGATCGCGAGTTTACCTTTCTGCGGGGGCACCTGCGAGCCGTCCCACGGCTGCGACGGGTGCACGGGCTGCTGCGCGAAGGAGAAAACGAGGCCATTTGCTGGGCAGAGAGAAAAATGGAAAGTGAAGAACTACTGGTTGCACGGCAGAGGGAAATGAAAGGGATTGCAAGCGCCATCGGGAGAATTCCAGTTGAGTGGAGCCATTCTACGTCCACGAGCAGACATCAGGGGAGGTGCTGGATCCTTGACGAAAAGCTGACGGCTGTCCAATTAGATCTGTCCATGTGGACACTGCACTCATGCAAAACGAGTCATGAACAGACTTTGTGGATGTCCACATTGAAGTTCCTCATACTAGATTTTTACATGGCGTCATTTCCGCCAAGATGGAGATCTGTGTTGATATTCTCATGGCGTAATTACCCCACCAAAGAGCTGGACCAATTCGGACCTGAAGAGCGCATTAAACAAACACTCATTTGCTCTATCGAGTCTGACAGTCAGACGCAATGCTCACCATAGATGCTACAAACAGTCGCTCTCTGTGCATCTCCAGCACACTGAGGATGCCTTCTACATTTCGAACCTATCACGTTTTTGAGACCCGTGATAGCTTCGAAATGTAGACCCAATCGGCCCAACTAGCAGCCGTTGGGATCTCGCGGCGACGTGTTGCGCGTGCTCGTCCTTGTGAGCTGGGCGGACTCTGGCTCGGACAGTACATTGACTGGCGAATTTGGATCTCTTTCTGTTCTTTCTCACTGTTTCTCACCATGCCATACACCAATAGTGACGCCACGCTTGTCGCGCCTGAGCATCTCTTCAACTGCAGTCAGTCGCCGCGACACTAACGTTACTCCACAATGTTCTTCTCTTCGGTCCTTTGTCGCTTCGATGCGTCTGTGCTTCGGTGCCTCTGTGCTTGCTCTCCTCCCAGTCATGCATGTGCCGCTGAGTTGGCTTCCCTCTTCATATTTTACTTGTTTCGTCTTGTGAACGCGACCCGACCCGACCCGCGCTGTGACTGACGATCGTGAGTGTGCCGCCGTGACTGACCACGTCCTTCTTCAACCTGCAAGCACAACAAACCACACAATGGAGCAGGAACCACCGCCACACTATACCGACCGACAGGCATCCTTCCCAGGCGCACACGCACACGTTGCAGACACGACTCCGAGCTGCAGCCGAATCCCCGCGATGACCAAGCACGAGAACTCGTGAAACCTGCCGCCGCAATGAGGGCGCAGCCGTTTCCACCGTGCGGCTGGCCTTCGTCCAATCCGCAATGAGGGAGCGGACGCGAGAGACCAGCATACACGCGTCACGCGAACTCGGAGTCGTCACCTTGAAAGTTCCAGCTGCTGCAACTCCCCACGAGAGGCGCTGAAGCTCGCACGCGCGTACCTGATCCGGGCCGCCGTCGCTGTAGCACTCGTGCGTTCCTGTACCCTCTGCACCGTCTCGAGTACTCGTCTGCAGGTTCGTCAGGGTTTTCGATCTTTGGTCTTCAAGTCGGCCACGGCACTGGTTGGCAGTGTGGGATGGCGAACGCTTGAAACCTGTCGGTCTCACGAAGTGATGCAATTCGACATCCTGTACACACACGATCACAATCACAAGTCAAAATTAGCTAGCGGGCTTCTGTGTCGTCGTTCGGGAGCGAGTGTGGGTCTTGGACTGGAAGCTGGACCTGGAGCTGGAACAGGAGCAGGAGCTGAAGCCACTTAGGCCGCGCCAGCCACAAGAGCCGACAAGCGGCTCTCACTCGAGACTGCGTCGACTGCGGCAATCGACAAACAGACGGCCGCCTGCTGCGGTGAGTGGAACAAATTGAACAGCGCAAACATCAACTTGTTGCACCGGCCAACCAGGAGTCTTCGACTATGTCGAGCTGGTCGTACTCGTCCGCCAGCGCCACACCATAAAACGCGTCCTGCAACGCGACCAACTCGCGCTCGGCCGCGTGGATCAGACCCAGTTGGTACTCTTCTTCAGTGATGGCTGCTGCTTCGACTTGGGCTGCTGGGTCTTCCAAATCGACCACGTCTCAGTCGGCTGCCGCACGGACTCGGTCGATTTGATAGGCTTCATATCCATCTGCTTCTTCACCTACTGCCACGAGTTCTTCCTCGCTTGCACAGGCCGATGCCGTCGCCGAGTCGGCCGTGCTGGTCAGCAATTCATCTGTTGCGGCACTTATAGGCTGGGAATCTAGGTGCGACACCATCGATTCCTCCATCGCCGCGTCCTCCGACTGGATACTTGCTGTCAACGTCAGTACCGTAACCAAGGCAGCCTCCAAGCGGCCGCTTGCTCCGCTAAACGCGTTGATTGCCACATGGCGCGCCAGAGCAGCTTTGTCCGTCTCCAGCTGCTTGATCAAGCTCACGAGCGTCGTGGCCGCCGCTTTTGCCTTGTCGTGCAGCGTCTTCGAGTCGGCGGCGCGGAAGAAGCGCCGCACTTGGAAACCAACGTTAATATTACGCTGGGGTCGTTTGCTTTCCTCTTCACAGTCGCGGGCGGCTGGAAGAACGACTCAAACTGACCAGACAGGGCCTGAGGTGGGAGGCGGGATTGTTGGGGCGGGGGTGAGTTGGATGCAAAGAGAAACGAGCGGACGGTCGGTCGGACGGACGCCAACTGTCTTCTGAGAGTGGACGCAGTGGACGACCGCTCCACCTCGTATTAAAGTGGCTTGGGTTCACTGTGCGTGCGGTTGTCGTGTCGCAGGCTTGGAGGAGTGGACCGCGTGGTCGAATGCTGTGTTCTGGCCTATTCGAGCACGTGGTCGGAGCGGACGCCGTGGATGCGGTGGACGCAGGAGGGAGGGGGGGGATTGTTGAACTGGTGACGGTTTCTGACGAAGCGGACGAATCTGTACCCACTTCAACCTAGTGAGCACATACACGCTAACAGACCATGTTCGTCACCAGATACACAGACGCAGCTGCCGCCGTGTCGTGTTGTCGCTGCCAGAATGTCAAGCGGACCCGCGACGCAGCTGCCTCGTTCCTTGGATCAAATGCAAGGAAGACACGTCGCTCGCTTTCATGGAACCGGCTTCCAGTAGGAGCGCCTCGCATCTCGCTCGGTGGACCACCGCCACTGCTGGCGATACCGTCGCAGCCTCTCCAGCCCAAGCTTCGGCTCGCTGTGAATGGTCGCGTGTGAACGTGATGGGTGCGCGCTCATCGACGCTGTTGGAAGATTGATCTGGTGGTATTTTCCAGAGCCTGGTGAATCTGTGGGTTGGTATGAAGCTTCTGTCACATCCAATATTGGTCGTGGTGATATCACAATGATCAGCATACCAAGATGACCAGTGTAAATCAGTAGGCTTGGGCAGGCAAATCCGGCAGACTCTTCTAATAGTAGCGCGATGTCGCTTACCGAAATCTGTACCCACTTGAGGGCCGTTCCCAACCAGGGCCACGCGGTACACATGGAGCATGAATCAGACCATCCAATGACAATTGGGCCTACAGCTCTGAGTCTGCCTGTCTTACCTGTGTGGCCATTCACCATTGACAATCTGATGCGTACACAGTGTACACCGTGTGCGCGCTGTGGTTGGGAACGGCCCTGAGCGTAGTGACCACGGGCGCGGTAAGCTTTCGGCTGGTGCTCACTGTGCCTGGCTGCGTACGTGGTACTGCGGGTGGTGGTAGTCACAAGGTAGTGTCGTCCGAGAGTTGTGGGCGTCGACCCCCCCAACCCCCCCCTCAAGCTTTCGACTCGTGGTTTTTAGCAGTACCGTTGAGATCCGGCAAATCCTGACATGCAGTAAGGAAAATTTTCCTTTCAAATTGTGACAATGAAGGTATTACACTTATGTTTGGCTACCAGTATCTACATGTTGCGTTGCTCTGCTGAGGAGCCACAGATTGGACGGTAGATCCAGAATTTTGAGGCTGTCATTTACGTCTCCTGCGGCTGACGACTGCGCGATAGGAATGTGCACCATCATAAAACACTTGGTGACCGGTCAACAAATTGCTCGGAATCTGGCTGATCGGATTCACAGACATCATTGAATTTCGATCTTGCGATTTCTGTGAAATCGCATGTGGAGAAGTTATCGTTCCATTCTTCGTGGACTTGATAGCTCTCCACCTACGAGACGCTGATCAGCCGGGCAATATGTCGTTTGTAGTGGATAAAATAGGCGGCAGCAAGCATGACTGTACCTCCCACGCAGCAAAGAGAGAATACACAAACGAGACCAAGAGCATCCAATTATGAAAGATCTTGCGAGGTCGACCACACTTATTATGTTGACTGGTCATGACCAGTACTTTTCAATGACAGCGTCCTCGGGAACTGCTGCCAGATGGGAAGGGGGGGGAGGGGGGGCGCTATGCGGCACAATCACCTCAGCAGCTGCATTAGCTCATTTCGTACAGCCACTGGTTCGACCACGACTCTTAGGCAACCAATTGCGGAGGAACAAGCAAGCGATGGTGTTCACAACTGACCGTCATTCCCATGGTCACATTTAGTTGGGTCAGTCTATCTGTGGGTGTCCGGATATGTCCGCCTCTTTCAATGCTTAAAAAAAATCCAGTCGCTGGCTTTCTGCAACCGTCTAGAACTGAGTTTTGCTGCGTTGACGAAACGCTTCGGGCGGTGGTTCACACCGTGACGTGGTCAGTTCGGATCGCTCTTCAGTTTCTGGGCATAAACACGAAGCTTGGTTGAAGTGGGTATTCGTAATCCGTGGTGTCGACGAATGATCTGGCCGATACAGAATTTGTGACGCAGTGGAGACAGGACTGCCCCATAATCACTTGCGATAAAATGTGAGAGGATGTGCCTCATCAAAATGCCAGTTCACGACTGCTCCAGATCGTTCTATTTCATGTGGTCTACATATGTACTGACTATAAAAGGTTGTTGAGCAATAAACGATGACGCGATCGCGTTGGACAAAAGTCGAGAATGATGGTAGACATGTCGCAGATTGTCCACGAATTTCTCGCGCCAAAGTTGTAGCTTCTGGAAACCTGCACCCGCTTCTCACTATGGAATATCCCCCACAGAGCTCAAGCAACCCACGAGCCACTCCAACCCACACAGCGATGATACAGACCATGGCCATGCCCCACAGCTCCTCATACCGCCTGAGCAGCATGGTGAAGGCGGCGCCTTCCAGCTACACGCACAGCCCCCAGGCGCGGAACGTCACCTCGATCATCCACAGCCCCGAGCGCAACCCGATGCTCTGCCGATATCCAAGCAAGCTCTGCGATATGCTGCGCAGCGAGAAGCGCGGTGGCGGTCTGCACCGGTTCTGCGCATACCACCGAGAGCGCGCGAATATCAACCAGCGTCGAGTGGACCACCGGCGGCGGCTCCGCAAGCAAGGCCTGCCCGTGCCGCCGATCGAGCGCGCACCTAGCCACTGGCAGCACAGCGACGAGCAGCACAAGGACCTACACATCGTCAAGAGCGAGCCAGAAAGTGAGCCACTTGACCACGACGATGACATGAAGGCAGAAGAAGTGGATCTATTCGATGTCAACGACGAAGCCTCACCGCTACTCGCAGACTTTTCCTCCACAGACCTGCAAGAACTCTTGCAGCTTCTCGACGACGTGGACACAAGCCCCGGGTTTTCTATAAAGGATGAGCCCACACGGGACGATGGTGTCGATTCTTCTTCCGCTTTGGTGTGACGCCAGCCCACAGCTGGCGCGAGCTGCCACCAAGACTACACACATCGATTCGCTAGGAAATTTTGATCGTAAAGAACTACAGAACAGGACAAATGATTTAGGACGCGCCATCGCCAGTAATATAAGGATGCCGCCGGCATCCCATAGAACCCATCAGCCGTCATTTCAATCCTTCCATCTTCACATGAGCCTGGGCGGCAGGCGGATCTACCGCCCACATCGACGATGGGCTTCGTGTCCCATGCACCTTCAAGTTGATGAGGGCTCCAACTCTTAAGCACACCAATTCGACATGGATTGTTATGACCATCCTCTCAAAAACGCTGTTTTAACACCCTTTTTAAGGCGACTTCCTCCACCTCTCAAAGACGATGGCCTATTGACCAATCAGAGAAGAGGAGCGGCTCGTTGGTTGAGAGGAGCTTGCCCAGTTTGGACCGAGCCCCATAACAAGAACTTATTTCCGATTCTGCGCTGGACTCGACAAGTCGTCAGATAGCTGTGTCGAGTCATTGCTTCTCATTTTTTCTAGAGAGTAGAGCGCCTTTGTTTGTGGAGAGACTCGTTCTTGGTGGAGCTTTGTGAAGGGATGTGCACACAGTCTTCTTTCGCCTGAGCTATGAATGCTGATAAAAGACTACCCGCTGAATTATTTTACGCTGATCACAAGCATGCTCGACACCAACGTCCTCTCTGCGCACGTCGCCTCGCTCGATTCAAAATAGTTAATTGTGCACAGGAAGTGTAGCTAGTGCAATAGCGATGCTAGTGGTAGCATTAACGAATGCGCAAGTGTTCTGCATAACTGCGAACAGTTTATGTTGTTGTAGTTGGTCTTGGATAGCGCGTAATAGGAGTACCACGTAGCAATAGTCTCGGTATTGCGCTAGAGCCGTCTAACTGACGAGTTGGTTGAACGCCAAGCTCGGCGTCAGAGAAGGCCACGATTTCCACCTCGCGGTCTCGCCACTGGTTGTAGCCAGCTGGGTTGACGTTATGAGGCTCAGCTTCACCAACCACGACACAAGCGATGTGCGACTTCACAATACGCCAGGTTCGACGAAACGAAGTCCTCGAAGCGCCAGCCTCGGCTGTGAAGTGTTGAGTGATTGAAAGTGAAATCATCTCGAAGCTGGGCTTGGGCCGTGGAGTTGGCTGCTTCTGACTTCATTTCGAAGTTCAAATGCGTGTCTAAGAATGGAAAAAAGCCACAGGGGCTCAGGCTGGTGAGCTCGGGAGTTCGGTCCTTGGCTCTGATCTTCGACACGAACGCCGTTGAGCTGGACCCGGGACGTCGCTATTTTTCGAATTACTTTGATAAAGCCGAGTTCGATCGCGTGTCAGCGGTCCAAGTAGCCCCATTGACGTACGGAACTTTGGCAAGCAACACTGTTAAATTCGTGTCAAGCAATCACACACCTAACGGTCTCAGCCATGCGCGTTGCTTCGTTCCCGACCGCCTCCATGCTGCATCTGCACCCGCACCACCAGTCAGGACGCAGTGACAACACGCAGCAGCAGTCGCGCTTGCTCATCTCGTCTCCTGTGTTTATCCTGAGCTGGTGGAGCGTGCTGCTACTCCACCTCACCATCGGCGCGTTCATGGTGCTGTTGGGCGTCGTCCATCTCTTCATCATTAAGGAGCGGGTCTACCACAACGTGTGGCTTTTACAGATCCCGCTGTGGACGCTGCAGCTGGCCGGGTGGAGTTACCTCGTGATGGCACTGCCGCACTTTTATGCCGTCTCGCAAGACTTGAAGAGCTCCTGGTCGTGTGGACGGCTGACGTTTCACAATGAGGTCAGCCCCACCAAGTTTTTCCACCTCACAGCCACTGAAGCCGCCAAGTCGATGGCGGATCGTCCGGTTTGCCAAGTTCTTGTCGGCGTGCTGGAGGTCATTTTCACGGGCCATTGGCGTGCGCGGCCCGTACTTTGACGCGCCCTCTCAACTCGACAGGCCGTGGAAATCGTGTCGCAGACGAACCAAGCGCATCTCTTCAGCTGGACAATCCCGAATCCAGTTGTCAACCGATCGCTGGTGCTGATGCTGGTGGTGAACTGCACTTTCTCGCCTATGATCGACTACCTTTATCGATCCAAGCCCGGTACTCAGAGAGCAGCGCGGCTGGGCATCGACTTGATGCTCGACGTCACCGTCTCGGTGTCCTGCCCCCGCTCAGTCTCATCGTTCCTTACTTGATTGAGTTTGATTGGGCCAACGGCAAGGTCGCCGACGAGCTGCGCTTCAACGAAGTCTGGTTCGTCAAGGCGCTCGCGAACGTGCGACAAGTGCTCGTCACCTCCGACCTCGACTGTCTCTCGTCGATGGTCTTGCATCTCGCCGCGATCGAAAGCGCGAGCACGCTCAAAGAAGTGCTCATGCGCGTCTGTTCGCCTCAAGTCAGCGCCGAGCGGTTCTCTCTGGCGATCGCCAGCGACATTGAAGCGGTATGTACCACCGCCTGCCCGCCGACCATCTCGAACGGTGTGGCTCTCCAGAAGAGCCGAGCTGCTCGCGTGCTGGACGATCTGATAGCAGTGTGGGCGGTGGCTGTGGTCGCTGTGTTTCTGCACGCCGAGCTGCGCCAGTCCAGCCATCCACCGGCCGAATGCACGCTTCCGACCAAGCCGTGGTTTGCGCAGAACCGGTCGTGTGCCGTGTTCAGCATCAACTGCCACCGCGCTGTGACGCTTGCCACGGCCCCAGACCTCGCAGCGACGCTGCAGTCTCTGGATCGCACCTCGTTGATGAAGCTGACGATAAGCCACTGTGCTGGGCTCACAATGCCGTCGTCAGTGGATGAATTCTCGGAACTGCTTGGCATCAGACGCTCAATTGCAGCATCGCTCGGTGGTCGATGGAAGCTGCGATCACTGATACGCACCACCACAAAATGCTCGAAGTCCAATTGCTAAACACGAACATGACGGAATTCCTGCCGCGCTGGTCCATGGCGCACTACCGACCGAGATCAGTCTCATGGTCCACAAGAGCAATCTGACCACACTGCCGGATTCGATTGGCGACCACTGGAAAGACCACGTGTGGCCCTATTTCAGCCTTGAGCATGTGCCGCTCCAGACGCTTCCGGTCTCGTTCTCAACAGTCCGCGTGAGCTGCTTCACGGTCTACGACTCGGAGATCGCCAATCTTTCCGAGGAGATATTCCAATACCAGCAGCTCGCGTTCCTGCGGCTCCCATTGAACCAGCGCCTGCGATATCGGCAGCAAAGAGAGTCCCACACGATTCTACGCGGACGACACCAACGTCTCGAGCGTGCCTGCGTGGTTGGAGCCGTGGCTTGCAGCTCGTCGAGACCAACAGGCCATCGTGGTGGGCGAGATGTCTCGTTGTATAACCGTCCAGTGTGCAAAGAAGGTCCACTCAGTGCAACCCAAGAGATCTGCCTGCCGAGCGAGTTCACATCGATTGAAGATCGGCGGTACAAGATCATCAAAGCGCGTCACCCGCTCTGAGCTAGCTGTTCCTGCTCTTCCAGTTTGGCGTTGATCGAGACTATTTTTTCATTTCCGAAGTTGTGGTAAAGTGTATGTAGCCATCTCCAAGCAGATCACGTCCCAAAAAGTGCAAAATGATTTGGGTAATGTGAGTGATTGTGCTTTGGGTGGTCTCATTTGCTTGCCCCAGCTCGCATCTGCATCCAGAACAGAAGCAGTTGATTGGTGTCACTATGCTATGGCTATGGCCCATAGCTTTGTGAGATGCCATATGGTGACTCGGTGTATCATAGTGATCTTTCAACTGTCGGGCCAGCTGCGCCGTCTGCGACGCACCATCAACAACGATACTCAGTTCTGTCGAAAGCGCTATCGAAAACACAGTGGACTACCAAGCAGGATATGTGCTGGCAGTGTAAAAGCGAAAGCGGCTCCATTTCGACTGTTTCTTGACTATTAGAATAATATTCTATGGTGGGAGGAGTTTAGTGCTCACTATTCTGTTCGCGACTGTAGAAAAAAGACAGGACGCCGTCCACCTGGGAGGACTTCCGCTGCAAGAACTGCAAGTACGTGCGCCACCCGACGTCGTTCAAACTGCAGAAGCTGTACTTCCATTCGACCACGCGAGCGCAGGAGTCGCTCGGCTGGTTCGACACCACGATGAGCCAGATCACCAACATGGATCGTGACAACATCATCGAGGCGCATCAGTACTTGACGACCGTCAAGGACGGCGACAACACGTCGCAGCTCAAGATGTTCCAGCAGTTTGTCCACGACCAGACCGGGAGCGACATTGTCTCCGGGCTCAAGTCCAAGATTTTGACTCACTATGGCCGTCCCGACTGGGACGAAGTCTTCCAGGACGCGCGTCGCAACCACCCGCACGAAGAGATTATCGTCTTCTTCTGCAGCCCGCACGCGCTCGAGAAGATCCACGACGAAATGTGCAAAATGGATTCGGACTCGTCCCCAGGCGGTACGATCTTTGACTACCACTCGGAGAAGTTTGGATAAATGTTTGCTGGCCTTCAGCTCCTCGTCGAGTCACGACGAAGCCCAAGACCAAACCAATCTAGCGCAAGCGTGAATACAATCCTACGAGCAGCTAATCTGAGGGATGAATGAGCGCTCAAAAACTACACTCGCCGCTGCTTCGTCTACCTCAATCCGCGCGGGTCGCTCAAGGTTCACGTAGACGGATACAGGTTGCCAAGTCAACCCGTTCGTACCGGGTATTCGCGATTGCACGCATGTTGTCGGTTAATCGTCGAAGGCGTTTGCATTGCGCTCCTTTAATGTAATACCCGTCATCATCAGCGTTACCGACGACTGTGCGGTTGCGGCATTCCACGCATCACCGTAGCCCGGGAGGCTCACACCCACAGCAGAGTCGTTCAATCACCAAGACACCATTGATCAGGTATGATTCGTACTCACCACCACTGCCTTCTTGACCTGCTCCTTCGCCCTGGAAGCGTAGAGGTGCAATCCACAGCGGTTAGGCGCCCGTGACTTGCTCCACATCGTCTAATTGGACCGTTGATCTCTGAAGATCAACGGTCGAACTAGGCGTTGTTGTCGGTCACAGGTGCTCACTTATACTACCAGCGGCGCTGTGTAACCGACAGTTTCGAGCGTGACAATTTGTGCGCGGTTGGCTCACTTGAACGCGTGGTGGCTGGGGGACAAAATCGCGAGCCTCCATTTTCTGCCGTGAACGACCACATCGAGCTGGCCGGACAGCCATCGGCTCCTCCTACGCGGGTCATGTGGAGTGGAGCCCGATACCACCAGCACGACCAGACCACAAACGGAGGCAGTTCGCTGCAATGCGCAACGTCGCCGGAACCGATCTCGTGATGGACCTGTTTGTGGCCGTCGCGAGAAGCGGGCGGCAGGGTCACCGCTGAACCGCTGTGGCTCTATCGTTAGACCGTGGCGATATCCACCCATCACCGCAGCATGACCAACGCGCCGAACAATCGCATTCGAGTACAGTACGGTACACTGCTCGACCGAGCTGATAGGCGAAGCATTGGATCAAGAACTTGCGTCGGGGCAGCTGAACGCACTTCCGCGGCAGGCTCGGTTCCTGTTGGCATGCCGATGCTGTAGGTATCTATCTACCTGCCTCAACGCGCCAACTGATCACTGCGGCGGGTGATGTTCTGGTGGATCAGACACCTGCACTGTTCCACTCACCCATGCTGACGCAACCAATGCTCCTTGGGCTGATGCCGAGAGTTGTTCCTCGGCGTGCAGATCAATCTAGACTTCGCCACGATGTTAGGCATGGAGCGCTCTGTGGCCATGAGTGGGAGGTGGTCACGCCTCTCGGCCCCGCGACACTGCTCAAATTTCAGCAACCTTGGAACCTGTGCTCTTAGTCGAAATTTTGAACGCGATAAAAAATAATAGGCGACCAACACGCAGCGATTGCTGACGGCTGTGCATGTCGCATACGACACAGCTCTGCTTGGAAGGAAGGAACCACGACCACAGTGACGAGAAAGAAACAGCTTCCCGCGATCTGTTCCATCACTTATTCATGTGTTCGCGAAATTCCTTCGAGTTTCTTGAGGTGTTGCAGGCCGGTAGACTTCAACGAACGCGAACGCTGTTGCGATACAGATACAGAGCGTGATGGACCACTTCGCCCGCGTGTCCCGGGAGCTCCCCACAATGTCACGGGACAGTTCACGTGCGGCAACTGCGCTTGCACGCGCAAACACGTCGACTCTCCGTTGGGAAAATTTCACCCGAGTACCCTGGAGCTGTGCTGGCAGCGACAGCTCTGGGTCCAAGGAGAGAAAAAAACATGGATCCGTAGTGACACAGGCGGTGCTTTTGAAAGTGTGTGCAAGGCGGCAGCCAGCTGAAACCCACGGAGTGCGACACGTTGAGATCTCATTCAGACACCCCCACTGGAAAACGGCCACGTCGACGAAATTAGTGCACGTTGGTGTGGTGTACCCCACAGGTGTGACACCCACCAAATGACCATCACTCTCTGATGTTGAATATGCGTTTTGCAAAGGAGAATGAATCAGAGAACCCGCCGTTTCGGATGAAGAGCTCTTGGGAATCATGCAGGATGAGAGGTTTATCTTGCAGTTTGATTGGCTGAATTAATGTTTTGTCTGGAAGAATGGTTGTCCATGTCGCAGACTGTTGGTCTAGCAGTCAATCCAGCAACGGCGCATCAGGTCGGTGGGTTCGTCGTGAACCTTTCCGTGTAGATCTCGGCAGCCGTCTTCATTCTGAAATTCTTCTTTCCGCACCAACAAAGGAAGAACAACACCAACGCCAACGAAGACAAGAAGTCACTGACTACTCCAACAATTATGATCCACCGACACACCATGGCCCTTCAGCATCCCACCCAGGCACCGTATCTTATGCCGTCCAGGGGCAAGAACAGCTCTCATAGCAACACCAACAGCCACGCTAACAGCGACAGCCACGTCAACAGCAACCACCACCCCAACAACAACAGCTTCGCGAACATGAAGCTGTCGCTTCCGCTACTTTCAGCCAACGCCATGATCCACAACCCGAACCGCGACGCGATGCTCTGCCGCTACCCGAGCAAGCTCTGCGACAACCAGCGCAGCGAGAAGCGCGGCGGCGGCCTGCACCGCTTCTGCGCCTACCACCGCGAGCGCGCCAACGTGAACCAGCGCCGTGTCGACCACCGTCGCCGTCTGCGTCGCCAGGGCAAGCCCGTGCCGCCTGCCGAGCACTCGCGCGAGTGGCACTACGGCTCGGACATGGACTCGGACGTCCGGTCCGAAGAGAGCTACGGCGAGGTCAAGTTCGATCTTGTGGACATTGCGCACACCACACTGCCCGAGTTTTCCGAGAGCGAACTCCACGAACTGCTGGAGCTGCTCGAAGATGTGGACGCTGTGCCATCCGAGCTGTCCATCAAGGAGGAGCCCATGCACGTGTAAGCAGATATTGACCAAGACGAAGAACACACTAGCGATTTCGGAATATTTAGAAAACACCAAACAGTCGATGCTACAGCAGTACAGTAATTAGAAACGCACAATCAGCGCCGATGCCAACCCCTTCAATACACTGTTCATAGCGCGATGATCTCGTTACTCGTCGCAGGATCTCCCACATCATGAACCAACACGAAGGGGCATGGCTTTGAACCCAAATCATCTCACTTGACTCACCATGCTAGAGAAGAGATCCTTTCGAGAGAACATTCGTGGATGTTGTACGAACGTGTCTCGAAGGTGACTCCGCTCAGATTGGAGGTTGCTTAAAGCGATCGAATCCCGCATCAAAAAATCGAGAAGCAACTAAACACTGGAGGACAATGGCATCTGTGGGCGTGAACGGCGCAGCGGCGGCATCGCTGAACGAGCGGTTCATCAAGTGCCCGGGCTGCAAGGTCAACGTCCCAAAAGAGGATATGATCGCGCTGGGCAAGTGCACGGTCTGTGGGCGTGCGTACGAGCCTGAGGGAAGTGGCGAAGTCGTGGTCGTCGAGACCGTCGCGTTTGCTGGCGATGGCGCCAACGCCGCTTCCTTTGGGGAGGCGGCTGGTTCTTCCACGGGCAAAACCAAACGGAAGCGTTGGATGGAGCTCAAGAGCAAGCGCGGACGCACATACTACCACAACGTGGACACGGGCGAGGACTCGTGGGAAAGGCCCATCGATATCGACGCCGAGGCCGTGGGCAATGACGGATTCGGTATGTGCATCAACTGATTGACGTACTGTACTAGAAGTGAGGGAGGGGTTATTGACTCAGATGGGCGTGGTGTATGCGATTGGCAGTTCCCTTCAAGAACGACGCGGTCAAGAACGCCGTGCTCAGAGAGCAGGCCAAGATGGACGCCACCAAGATGGGGCTTCCGGCCGAGGTCATCGCGACGCTTCAGCAGCAGCAGCTCAAGGAGCAAGAAGAAGAGGTTGCGCAGGACCCGCTTAGAATGCTCAAACGGTCAAAGAATGCGACTGCTGCTGCTGCTGCTGCGCCGAGTTCGAAACCGACGGGTTCTCCAAAAGCCGCCGCTCGGCGTCTCGACCAGATCCCGGATGTTGAAAACGACGACGACGACGACGGACAAGACGACGGACAAGACGAGTCCAGTCACGACATCGACAGCCCTAGCACCAACTCACAGGCCAAGCAAGGCTCCTGTGTGGTCATGTAGTTGGTCGCGTCGTGCCTTCGTCGTAGCAGACATCTCTATATTCCCTGTACTATACAATATTTTCTGCTCTCTGTCCCAGTTGCAAAATCTCCTAACACAGGTCTCCAAGTACTCTTCCATGCGACAGTGCGTTTGTTACTGGCTCCTTAGTTACTGAAGACGAGCATCCATAATTATGCTCTCATTCCTCCTTTTTCCAGCGACCTCAATCTCCCAGCATGAAGCTCCTCTCTCTCACACTCTGCGTCACCGCCGCGCTGCTCCAGCTCTCGGCGGCGGAAGACACCACAAACGAAACCAACTACAGCTGCCCGGAGGACGGACTCGTGTGCAGCGACGGGACGGTGGCCAAGCGCGTCGGCAAGGACTGCCACTGGCAGGACTGTCCGACCACGCCCAACACCAACGCTGAAGGCGAAAACACAAGCGGCTTTTCGTTCCGCGCCATCGACAACTAGGAAACACTCCTACACAAAGAGACTCCCAACGCGTTCTATACTACCAGCCGCGTATCGAGGCTGCCGCATGCCACCATTGCCAATGTAGTAGCCGGATGTATTATTTGCTCTGATGGAAAAAAAAAACAAGATCAAGAAATCTATTTTGTGAAGTCACGGTCGTTGCGCATGAGGTCGCCGATGTTGTCGCTAATGATACCGTCCACGCCGCGGCGCTGCTGCTGATGCACGCACGCGTGGCTCGTGTTCTGGTCGCCCCAGGTCACCAGCACGAGGCCGTCGCGCTTGATTAGCTCGACGCACGCCGGCTCGACCAGGAACTCGTCCGAGTTGGACACGACGCCGCGCAGTTTCTCCATTTTGGCGAAGTTGTGCGCGAACTGGAGCGACAGCCGCGCGTCGAACGTGGGCTGCACGCGGCCAAACGTGAGGAACGAGACTGGATACGTCGCCTGCTTGGCCCTGAGCGCGACCACGAGGTCCGGGTCGAAGCACGAAAAGAAGATGCGGCGCCCGACGCCCGCGTGGTCGAACACGCACTGCAGGATCGTGTCGATGTAGTAGTTCATCGCAAACGACGAGGTGGAGCGGTACGCGCTGCGCGTGAGTGGATCCGGGTACTTGATCTCGATGTTGAGCTCGATCTCTGGTGGCACGTGCTTGAGCAGATCTTCCAGGCGAGGATAGAAATCCACGAGATGGTTGTCCGACGGCTCCACGACGCCCACGGTGCCTCGTGCTGGATCGGGCAGCGTGCGAGCAGTGCCGTGGGCCGTCGCCACGCGACCTAGAAGCGTGTGCCAGTGCTTCTTGATCAGCCGCTGGAGCATCGGCGGGTCTTTCTTGGGCACCACGGACGTATGCGAGCGCGTTAGCTCGCGCAGCGTGAGCTGGTAGATCGCGATCTCGTGCTGCTCGGCGCGCGCCGCGTGGCTCCACGCCTGCTTGTCTTCAAGGCCCACGCGGAAGATGAAGTCATGGTACAGGACCGGCACGTGGTCTTTCGTGAGCTGGACATCAAATTCCACAAACTCGGCGCCGCTTCGTCCCGCCAGAATCAGCGACGCCAGCGTGTTCTCACGCGTCAGTGCCTTGCGGAAATTGCCCACTTGGTTGAAGCTGCGCCCCATGCCGCGGTGGCCGCCGCGGAGTGGCGAACGCTCGCGCCAATACGATCGCCACACGTTGGAGAGATTATTCTTCGGATGTACAAACGGCCGGATAACCAGGTAGTGGAGCGCCACTTGGCCAACAACCGTGATCGGCTCGCAAGTCGACAAGATCGGAAGCGTGAGGAAGCCTTCGCCGTGCTTATCCAGTTGGGTCGGCAATAAAGGCGCCGAACCAATCAATCTTCCTTTGTCCTTGTTGCTAGCGATGGTCGTCCCCACTTCTGCCGACTCGTAGAATTCGATCGTAAGGCGGTGAATGGACAAAGTGTCTGTGGCTGTGAGCGACGCCGTCGGCACTCTGGTGCGGAAGACCTGCGCTCGATCAGCATCGACGACGAGGAGCTTTCCTGGAGACTCGAGCGCTGGCGTCGAGTCGAGCGCCTGCCGCTCGCGGAGAAGTTGATGACGCAGCGTACGCAGCTTGGCTTCGCCCAGCACCAGCTTCAGCGTGGCGTACGTTATCGTCTGGACTGTAACTTTGCCCTTCGCCTTGAACTCTGCACTTCTCTCTGGCCATGACGAGAACAGCGCCAGGTCATTCACAGAGCAACCAGCGCTGATCGAGCCCAGAGCAATGGAGCCCGTCACAGTCTGTGGCCCCGTGACTTCGACTAGGCCATGTAAAATGAAAAACGCCGTTCGCGTTCGCTCTCCGTACTGCAATAACGACGCGCCACCTTCGAACGTTTGTATCTTGGATTGCGCTCGCAGCTGGGCAATGTGTACGTCATCGAGTAGCTGCGTGTGCATGAACCGCTCCAGCCACGCATCGAAACTGGTTGCCTCTGTAGAGTTCAAGTACGGCTTTAAATCGTGGCGGGGGTCGTGGAGCAGCGCCGTCAAACTCTCGCGGAACTCGTTGCCGTCTTTGTCCAGCAGCGATGCTCCACGAGAATCGACGTGGAATTCCTGCACAGCACATGGCTCGACCACTCCGTCCGTGTTCTCTTGTCGCTGATGCGTTTGATGTCGCACAGCAACGTGGATTGGACGAGAGTTGCTGGATCCATCAAACCACTGAATGGCCGGCACGTCCTTGCGGAAGCTTCCGATCCACAGACGCACGAGCGAATTCTCGCCGAGCGGGTCGACCCATTCCCCGTCAATACACTCGTCAAGGTCATTGTCGGACGCCACGTCCACGCCGAAGAATCCGTCCGCTCGCTTCAGCGGCTGTGTGTCCGCTGGTGATTTGGTGTCGTTTGCAAACACCTCCACATCCGCGAAATGGACGGCGGCCAAAGTGCTCTCATACTGGATCCGCACGTAGCGAGCCTCCACGCCTTCGAGATCCAGCGTCTCGACTCGCACGTCTTCATGGAGCTCCAGACGGAAAGCCCTGGTACCTGCTGGCAAGTACCCATCCGCCAGTACCAGTCGGACGAGATCCTCGCCGGACTTCACACTGAGGTCTTGATTCGAAACGACCACCCACACGGGCGGAGCTGGCAGCGCCGACGAACTTCGCATGGTCGCCACCGACGACGCTGGCGGTTTGGCAGCCGCTCGCTTGGGCTGTTCATGGTATGTCATGGCTTTCCACAGATTGAGCCGCGATAGAGTCTGCGGTGCCTTCAGGTCCACGCTCCACCACGGGTTGGCTTCGCGGGTCGTGCGCGCGCACCACCACTCGTGGAATCCGTTGTGGTTGCCATTGTTGCCGAGCGACGCCGCACGCGGACCCGGGCTAGGCGCGCTGTCTGTCGTATAAGTGGAGCTCTGCTTGGCAGGCTTGGCACTGGAATGGATTCGATATTAAAAAAAAACTCCATCAGTACTGCAGCACTTCAGTAAAAAATCCAACCAAACAAGAACAATACTCACAGCGCGGCGTTCGTAGAGTGCGTGAGCGTGAGCGTGCGGTTGCCGGGGATCGCCTCCCACGAGACCACGTCGCCCGTCTTCGTATCCTTGATGATATACTTGTACTCCAGCGCGAAAAATTCCCGCTCCGGTGGAAAGTGCACGGTCGCCACAAACTTTGTCTTGGCTGGAGATCCTTCCACGAGGTGGAGTGGCACTTCAGTAAATGATTCATCCATCCATCCACACACACACACACACACAAGGTCCGTTCGTCAGTCGTCCAGTCCGTCCTGTCTAGGGTTGCTGTACTATGCTGCACTGTACGCGCGTACCGGCTTGCGTCGAGTCCCAGGCACCGAGCTCGGGCGCGTTGCCTAGCACGCACACTTGGGCGGCGTCGATGCCGTGCGGCGCGGCCGCCAGGTGGCTAGCAAAGACCGCGATTTCGAAGAGCAGGTCCATCGCGACACGGCGCGTCGACTGGTGCAGTCGTCGAGGGACGCAGGTGCGTGGCGTCGGCGTCACAGAGCCGACAGAAGTGCGAACAATACACTTCGGAACACTCTCCGTCGTCGTCGTGGAGAGCTCACTTGTTGTATTGACAAACAACAGACGCACGCAAACAAACCATGCCTGTTCCTGTTAAACCCGAAGATTCAGAGCCGTTTCGCATCAGGATCAGATACGTCAACACAGATCGACTCAGGTTGAAGTTGATCTGAGACCTCGTCCTAGGCTCGCTGCCGTGAAGATGCTCTAGATTCTGTGTGGACCACCAGCAAGTACGAAGTGGAGCGAGCGCATTCTAGCACGCGGGTCCTATTCTCAAGAATACGGGGCTCTGTCGTGGCTCTCATTACTTTGTGGTGCCATCAACCTCGAAGTGGCCAAAGGCGGTATAGGGACTCCAAATCAGCGGGGTTTCACGAGACAAACTGAGCGTGACCGAGACCAGAGACCAACTCGTAGCTCTCGACCTTGAAATGCCAATCCGCACAGAAGCATAAACCATCAGGTAACCCAAAAAGCCGCTACTGTGCAGCAAGACAAAATGGGACGCCTTTTCTCTGATGTGACAAGTGAGTAGGATGTCATAGTCATTTTTTTACACAACTTGTCAGCTCGGGCAGCTTGGTTGTACAGTACGGCGAGGACGTGGCATCGATCAGATTCGATCGCTCACACGATCGCCAAGCAATTAATCTCATTTTCCTCACGCAAAATTCGGCATCTCGTCTACAGCACCCATGTGGGTTCAGCCGTGCGACGACACTTTATCGCTGTAGGATGACTTGTGCTCTTCTGCGGGCGGCAATTTGAGAGACCACCGCTGGATCAAGAACGCGGTGCAGGTAAGATTGTAAGCTTCACGTTCTTGATCCAGGGATAGTTCGTCCACCAACTTGTTCGTGAAGTTCGAGGAACTGCGAAAGATGCACATAGTCATGTCGTTATTTATGGATTTTCACAGGATTACGCTCCATATTCAGAGGTGTCTCACTAACCCGGGTTCATATTCGTGACACGGGCTGGGTTGCCGTGGTTCAACCTGGCCCGTTTTTCGCCTGTGTTTCCCTTGGGAGAAAGCTGCAGTTTGGCCAGCAAGTGCAACAAACAACGAGATAGGAACGAAAAGCGCAAAATGGCAGATTCCAACGCCACCGACGGGCGCGGATTTCTCCATGCAGCCGCGCCGAACACCACTACGACGTGCCCCAGCGCTGCTGCACATACAGATCCGTCATCTCCACGCGAAAGTTTGGGAAGAAACGGTCCTGTACAGCCAGAATGCGACGCGCCGCAACACGACACAATCACGTCTCGCCGCGCCGCGTTGCTGAACAAGATTGCGCTGTTTGAGAAGCGCGGCGCGATTCTGCCTTCAGACGCGCACACGCTGCGCTTCCAGCTCCACGACAGCACCAGCGGCCAGTGGAAAGCGGTGGAAGAGCGGCTCCAGCAGCTCGCGTTCAACTGGAATCCGTACCAGGACTACAGCGCCGACGAGCGCCGCGAATCGGAAAAGACAGGGAAACCGCCGAATGCAGCCGCCACCGCGCCGGCCAAGCGTCCCGGACGCCAGAAGAAGAAGGATTTCTACCAACTGCTCGCACTGGCGACGCGTGACGCCAGTGCGGAGGAAATCAAAAGGCAGTTTCGACGGCTCGCGCTGCAGCTCCATCCTGACAAGCAGAAGCAGCAGCAGCAACAACAGCAGCAAGCTGTGGCGTTGGGTACGACGACTGATGACAAGGAAGCAGACGAGCTCCCGCCATCTGGCGTGCCGGACTCGACCGAGTTTGCGCGGCTGCGCGTGGCGTACGAGACGCTTAGTGACCCCGTGCAGCGCGCCATGTACGACGCCAAGCTGCGCGAGATGGAGACGGGCGTCGCGAGCGCCGACGCGTTTGCCGACAGCATTTACGTCAAAGACCAGATCGCGCTGGAGGCGTCGACGGACTTTGCCTCTCTTGAGTGGATGGCCCGCGTCAAGCACAAGATGGACGTGATGGACCGAATCGCCGAGTGGGCTAAGCTGCTGCAGATCCGTGCGACCGATTTACGGTTTGAGACCGGAGAGCCGTGCATCGGCAAAGGCTGCGGCAAGATTGTGTCGATGGACCGCGATTTGGAGTGCTACGGGTCGCCGCGCCGGCGCGTGTATGTGTGTTTGCTGCACAAGTACATCCACGCGTGTGACGAGAGCTGCACGAGCCACTATGGCGACGCCGAGCTCGACCGCAAAGTGTGTTCGATGCGCGCGTACTGGTTGGTGCAGAACTGGATCTATGACACGCTCCAACAGCAGCAGATCGTCGCTGCGCACCGCGCGAACATGACGTCCTCGCAAGAAGAAGAATCCAAAGGGGACGGTAATGGTCAGCGTCCACCGCCAGATGGACTCGTCCAATCTGAAATCCATCTTGGAGACGCGCTGACCACATTCTCGCTTGCGAAGCAAAGCGAATGCTGCAGTCGCGTTTGCAGCGCGCGCTTTCGGTTCCTGGAAGACGGTATTTTCGTGTGTCGACGCCACGGCACGCCGCACGTGTGCACGTTCGAGCAATGCGAACAGCAAGAGTTGAAGCGTGGCAGCTACATTTGCTGGGTCAGCGGGAAGGTGTATGGTCACAAGCGCGAGAATGTCGGCACTGGAACGCGAACGCGGCGCGTCATGTACACAGACAACCAGGGCGAGGATATGTCGATCGACATGGAAGTACCGGTCTTATTGCCTCTCGGGAAAATGACATCTTTCCTACTTGAAGGTGGGCCCAAGGCTGCAGTGGACCGAAGCTCATCCTTGTCGCCACCTCCACCATCGGAGAAAACGTGGGGGTATTGCGAAGAAGACGATGGAGAAGTCGGATCGCCATCCCGCACGAGTCGGGCTCCTCGTCGAGCGACAACGGTAGAGAGCTTCAAGCGTGCAAGAGAGGAAGAGATGTCTCCGACGCGCGCTCGTATTCGTCGGCGTCTGGATGAGCGGATCGACCACTCGGATCCGTCGTTCTACATCTATCTGCATGTCCCGCAGGCGGTTGCAAACTTGCCCCGAGTCGCGCTAGAGCTGCAGGAGCAAATGCCAGTCGCTCGCGTCGTACGAGTACGTGATGGAGCGGATTCACCGATGAGTGATGGAGCGAGCTCACCGATGAGTGACGATGCGGCAGAAGATCAACGCGAGCAAAATATTCTTCCGATCCGCGTACGGCCCCGCAATACCCTCAACTACATCAAACACTGGATGGAAGAGCTGGCAGACCAGCTCATCTCGATTTGGGATCAGCAGATTTTCTGGAGCGACACGCTCATTGGCGACGAAAACAAGGTCATGACACTCGACGAGCACGGCATCCACGATGGAGTACAGCTCGAGCTGCGTCTCCACGACGACTGTCCACTATTGGTCGGCAACTGGGCTGGCAAGCAGACCACGGCTGGTGAATACAACACGGTGCAAATTTCGAAGGAAGCTGAAGAAGATCTCGACGAGCAGCAAGAAGAGCAAGAAGATGTGGTCGATGCCGAAGAAGCTGCCTTCGAACGGGATTGGCTAGATCGCAAGCGCGAGAAAATGGATCAAATCGGCGCGATCAACCACACCGAAGTGATCAAGTATCAAGGCTCGGTGCCGAAACTACTCGGTGTGATTCCGGAGCAAGCTCACGATCTGAAGAAGCTCGCCGCATCGTCCGTCGTATCGGCCAAGCCCATTGACGTAAAGCACTTGGAGATGAAAAGGTCGGTTGAAAAGGACGCTGTGGCGATGAAGCGTGTCGCTACCGAGTCGGTATCTGTCAAGAAAGCGAAGAAGGAAGGACACTAAAATGGATCATTATACGAGCTCATCATAGTGACATGAGTCTATTGATAGCAAAGGCGCCGGAGGTTGCTGCTGTCTCTGCGGTTGATGCCACACAAGAAACCCACCCCCAGTTGAGAAGCGTGAGAGGAGAGAGGAAAGAGCAGTGAGCAATGGAGCACGCGCAGCGCATCGTGGCCGACATCGTGGCGCGCTGCAAGTACCAGAATGTGGAAGTGAGCGAGACTCTCGCGGCGTTCGCGGCGCGGATGGTCGTCCACCGCAACAAGCGCCAGCTCATCTTGGAGAAGGAGATGACCCACGGCGACCAGCAGTATCTCGTGGATCGATGTGTAGACGTGCTGATCCAGCAGCACGACCCGGCGCTTGAGACGATCAAGATGCAGCTCGAATTTGACTACACGTACGCGCATTTGGAAGAACTGCTGCGTCAGAAGCGCGACCGCAAAGAGAAGAGCGTGGCGGTGATGCAGCGCAATATCGCGACGCTGGTGCCGCAAAAGCCCAGCGATTTCGAGACTTTGACGACGCTGTACCGTCAGATTTTCACGCTGCTCATGCTGGACGCGGACGCAAATGAGAAGCCCGTGGACCGCAATGTGGAAAAAGAAGTCGCAGCGGCCCTCGAGAGCGTGTTTCCTCGTATTGGCCTCAAGACGTTTGTCACGATGTCGGCGGAAGACAAGCGTTTCCAGTTGGACGAGCTCATGCGGATCGTTGAGGGCATCCGACTGTTCAACAAGCAGCTCGGTAAAGGCGGCGTGGGGATCACGATTGGCGCTGACGAAATCCAGGACCAGATGGTGGAGCTCACGCACATGATCAAGAGTGAAGTCCAAGACGCCAACGAAGTGTGCACGCAGTACACTGAAGTTTTGCTTCATGTGCACCACCACCAGCACCCTGAAGATCAAGACTCGGGCGAAGTCGATCCACGGCCAGAGACCATTCAGCGATGGCAGGACGAGTTGAGTAACCGCCGCCAGTTTTTGTCGTATCTGCAAAGCTTGGAGGAGGACATCACGTTCTCTAGCGACAAGATGGAGACCATGGTGACAACGTTCCGGAACGACCTCGGAGCGCTCAAGAACCTTGTAGGCTCACGAACATCGCTGCCTAAATCGCAAGTGTACCCGCTTTTTGAGGCCGTGAGCAAGTCATGGAAGGTTCTTCTTCACGAACACGAGCTGCTGCAGGCGCGCTCGCGGTCGCTCAAGTCGTTGATGCAGTTTAAAGATTCATTTGAGCGCTCGCTGGTCGAGGACTCGGATCTGTGGCGCCGAGCCAAGAAGGCCGGAACCATCCCAGCCGAAGAGCTCTTTGACAAGCTCGAGACGTTTCCAGTGGAGCAACGACTGGACAGTACCCCTCCGAATGCAGCAAGCAAGATGGCCTCCTTCCGCATCAAGAACACCTTCTTGCTGGAAGGCGACACGCTCGACGATGATGACGACAATGTTAACCCGAACGAAGAAGAAGGCTCGAACGATCCGATCCGCATGCCCGTGGACACGACGCCCGAGTTCATGCAGCTGCCGCTCGAGTATCAAGGCTTTTGCCCCTGGACGGTCATCGAACGCGGCGGGCTCTTACTGCCAGGCGATCCATCTCTCGGTGTGGTTCAGTACCGCAACGCGTACCACGTCTTTGTGAACGAGCGCGCACTTCAAGAGTTCATGCTCCACCCGCGACGCTACGTGCAGGGCATTCTCCGCCTCGCAGCGCGACAGCCGTCGTTGATTTACCTGCTGCGTCTCCAAGACGCGTTCCCAAGCACGAACCTCAGTGCGCTGCTCAAGCTCTGCAACCGTTTCTCAAGTGGCACGTCAATGGGGGCCGTCGGCGCCGCAGCAGCGTCCTCAAGCGTCCACCCGTTACTCGCGCCTCCGCCGGCGCCAAAAGTGGATGCCAGCACGAGCACGCCGACCCACATTGTTGAAAAGTATATCGACTACAACTACGACTGGAATGAGTGGAGTCTGCGCCGCAAAGCCATCCAAATCGCCAACCTGCGCCACTGCAAGACGGTTTCATGCCAGACCAGCCTGAGCCACTTTCGACGCGAGATGGACACGCAGGTGTACTTGTACCGCGAGAACGAGACGCAGACGGGCAAAGAGCGCGGCACGAACCCGCCGCGCGTGACCACGTACTTTGCCGGTTTGCGCAGTGGCAAAGTCGTGTCGGCCGAAGAAAAAGACAGCGAAGAGGACGACGACGACGAAGGAGAAGCAGAAGCAGAAAGCAAGCTCGAGGAACGACCAGCGGTCATCTCGTACACATTCGATCTATGACGATTTGAAGAGGACGAGACAACAACAAAAAGCGAGCAAGTGAAAAATCTAAAACACGCGGATGCATTGTATATCGACGGCCGTGCACGCTCTTACGCTAGTGAGCGACGAGAGCTTTTCTCTCTCTCTCTCTCTTCAGCTTTTCGTTCTCAACGAGAGTGCGCGTCGGGCGGAGGTAGTTAGGCTGCTTGAAACGAATCAAAGTCTACAAACTGAAAATGAACTTAGCAAACTTGTCAAAGTCGAGCGTCACGCCGTCCTCGAGCACGAGCGTCGACTGGTTCTTCTTGATAAACTCGACCAGTGTCGGCTCAAACTGCTCCTCGATCTTGTCCATGGTCAGGTTCTCCGAGGTCAAAATGTCAAACGCAATCTTGACGTCCTCCTGCGACGAGCCGCTCTGCAGCTGCTCGGCGCAAAACTTGGAAAACTCTTCAAACGAAATCTCGTCATTGTCATCCTCGTCCATTTTGTCGAACGCGTCGTGGCAGTCGTCCTCGCTCAGCGGTAGCCCGAGCCCCTTGCAGGCCATGATGAACTCCTCGCGGGCGAGCACGCCGTCCGAATCCAGATCAAAGTGATCAAACACTTCCTTGATCTCGCGGATCTGCTGCGCCGTCAGGTTGCCAATCTTGCTCAGCGCGACTTCCTTCTCGAGCGACTTGACCTTGTCGCGCACCGCGTTCTCCAGCGACGAAAACTGCGCGCGCAAGTTGTGGATCGTCTCGGTCGTGTATGGGTTCGTAAACACGCGCAGCTTCTCGAGCTCGTCGTTGACCTGCTCGAGCTCGTCCATCTCCTCGTTCAGCGACGCCAGCTGCTGCTCGGCCGTCTCTTCCTCGCCATTCTCGAGCTCGCCATTGCCCACGAGGTCGATCGACATCTTGTGCTGCGAGTCCACGCGGAACAGCGACTGGCGGAGCGACACCATCGACGAAAACTGGTCGGCCAGCGAGCCGTCCACCGTGTTGATCGCCTGCGTGCTCGCCGTGCAGCGCTCCTTGATCTTGGCCGACATGTCGGCAAACTTGCGGCACGTCTCGTCGCGGCGCTCGACGGTCGCCAGCTCCTCTTCAAAGTAGCCATTCTTCTCGTCGCAGCTCGCGAGTAGACGCTGCACGCGCGCGTCCACCTTCTCGATGAGCGCCACGTCCGCCGTACGGCCAGCGTTCACGAGCACGTCCTTCTTCGCCAGCAGCTTCTCGTTCTCGGCGACCACGGTCGCGTGGACCTTGGGCACCAGCACGCTTTCGAAATGCGCCTTGGCCGCGAGCACGCCGTCCTTGGTGGCGTCGTCCACGCGGGTCGCGACTTCAATCTCCTCGTCCATCTCTTCAATCACGTACTTGAGGTTGCGCATGAGCATCTTGCAGTCCTTGACTACCGCGTCCACTTCCTGCTGCGCGCGAATCGCCTCGAGAATCTTGTTCTTCACGTCATCCACTTTTTCTTCCACGGTCACGACAAACTTCTGCATGGCCTCGACGCGCTGCACGGCCGACGCGGCCTCGGCGTTTTCCGGGCTGAGCCCGTGCGAGTGCTCCACAACAGTCGCGAGCAGCTGCTTGTAGCGCGGCAGTTCAATCTCCTCGATAAAGCCAATGCTCTCGAGCTTCTCCTCGGCCTCGGCCGTGGTGGTCGCCAGCAGGCCTTCGTCAAACAGCACCGACGACTCCTTGTCCTTGGCCCACGCCTCGACCTTTTCGAGCTCTTTCACCACCTTGGCGAGGAACACCTCCGTCTTCTGGAAGCTCTCGAGGCTCGTGCGCAGCTTGAGCTCAAACGCCGTGTCGAGCTCGTCCAGCTGGGCTTTCACTTCTTGCAGCTTCTCGATCGGCGGGTCCAGCACGGGGATCTCGCGGTTGTTGTTCTTGCAGCTCGAAATCCACCGGCCGGCGCAGCTGTCCACCGTGACAAACTGGGCCTCGCGCGGCGGCTTCTCGCTCTTCTTGTACTCGAGGTGGTGCGCGAGCGCCTCGCGGGTCTCGCCCAGTCGCCGCGGCGGCGTGATTGATTGGAACCGCGCGACCTGCTCGGTCATCCAATCGAGCAGCCCGGACGCGTTCTGCGCGTACTCGTTGGCCAGGTCCTGGTGGCGCTGCGCAATGTTCACGGCCTTGCTGATCGTGGTCACGGCCTTCTTCTTCTGCACGCCCGAGGCAAACTCTTTAAAGAGCAGCGACACGTACGTCATGATTGACTTCTCGTCCGGCTTGGCCTGGCCGGCCACGTCATCCACATTCAGCAGCTGCGGGATGCGGAACTTGTCCTGCGCAATGGAAAACGCCTTGGCCACATTGTCGTGCGCATTGTCGGGCGAGAGCTTGTCAAAGTCCACTAAACTCGGGTAAAACCGGTGGATCAGCGCGCAAAACGCCACGCCGTTCGCCCATGAGCTGGAAAAGTTCTTAACTTCGACCGTCGGGTAGTCGGCGAGCGAGCGGTTCACCCAAAGAAGCAGCCCGTCCTTGCCCGAGACGCCCTCCACGTCGATCTCGGCCACTTGGAACGACTTGATCAGCGTCCACATGAGCCCGAGGATCAGCTTCTGGTTGCCGTCGAGGATGTCTGAGCTGCCCAAGTTGGTCAGATTGACATTCTTCTTCTGCATGAACGCAAACGCCATGTTGAGGTTCTCCATCTTCTGGATGCGCATGCGTGGCTTCTTGTTGAATTTCTACATCCGGCGGAGGAGGAGCAGGATTAGTACGGAGAACAGAACGGGGGGGGGGGGG
>JAADWZ010000145.1:0-62852 GCA_023336445.1 Pythium dissimile | reverse complement strand
CAGACGAATCAGCTCGGCTGCCACTCCAGTCTCCTTCTCACCGTCGTCGTAGTCGATGTCATATGTACCGTTCAGACGACAGCGCGTGATGACGCCAGGGTAGAACTTGGACTTGCCCTTGTACTGCGCCTCCACCTTGTCGCCTTGCTTGAGTTTCTTGGACACATTCGCATCGCTTTCGCTTGTATCGGCTGCAGGTTTCTTTGTAGGGCTTTGCCTAACTCGCTTCTCTCGAAGCAACTGAGCTCGCACTTCTGTCTTCTTCTCACCGTCGTCATACTCGATGTCATAAGTACCGTTCCCCCTCACTCGACTTATCACTCCAGGGTAATACCAATCTCTGCCTTTGAGTCGCGCCTCAACTGGCTGCCCAACTTTAAAAGTCTTCTCCTCAAATTCTTCATCAGTAGCGGTCGTGGGTTTCCGCGAGGGACTCGCTGGTCGAGCTCGAATCAGACTCCCGTCGACACCTGTCACTTTTCCTCCATCGTCGTACTCAATATCGTACTTCCCAGCGAGACGAACTCTCGAAATGACGCCTGGGCAGAAAGTCTCTTTCTCTTTGTTCTTCACTTCGACTTTCTGCCCCACAGCATACTTCGGTCGTGGCTTGGCATCACTCTCACTTGAATCCGTCACCACAGGCTTCTTCGAAGGAGACAAGGATCTGCGTTCTCGAACACAATCTGCTTTCACGCCGGTTTCTTTCTCTCCATCGTCGTACTCGATGTCATAGGTCCCGTTCAGGCGTGCCCGGGAAATCACACCAGAGTAGAACTTGTCTCCACCTTTGCGTTTGGCCTCGACTTTCTGCCCCTCACGATACTTTTGAGTTAGTTTCACGGACGCCTCTGACGAAGAATCAAGTGCTGGATTTTTCGGTGTGTTTGAGACTAGACGTTTGGGGCGAATAAGTTCATCGTCGGTTTGAATGGCGGGCTTTTTCACTGGGGAGTGGCTTCCTCGTTGGCGGATGCAGCTGGATGAAATACGACTCTCTAGTTCGCCAGTATCGAACTCAACGTCGTATGTTCCATCGGCATGGGAGCGATAAATTGTACCCTTGACAAATCCTGCGCTTCCTTTCAGCCGAACTTCAACCTTCTGGCCCTTCGCAAAGCTTGCCTCAGAGCTCGAGGTATCAGTTTCCACCGGCGCTGGCTTTCGTCCAGTCTCTTTCGATGAAGACGATGCCTTCTTGGGGCTTTTGGCCTTCAAATTTCGGATTAGGTTGGCATTGACTTTCAGCTCAACCTCGCTGTCATCGTACACAATGTCGTACGTGCCGTCCGATCGCTTTCGCTGGATTGTTCCCGAAAAGTAGCGCTCTCTCCCGCCAAATTGGGCTTCAATCCGGTCGCCTTCATCGTACTTGTGAGTTTTCTCTTTGGCTGTGTGTTTCTTCTCTTGAACATCATCCTCTGCACGAACAACGTGAGCGCGAGGGATTTCACGGATGCTTCTTTCTTCGACGTTTTTCTCGTGCTGCCCGTTGTCGAATTCGATATCGTAAGTGCCGTCTGAACGCACTCGAGCAATTACTCCGATCTCAAAGTCACGCTCCCCGAGAGGAATGGCCTGGATTTCTTCACCCCGCAGAAACCGAGGTCGACAAGGGGATTTCGCTCTCTTGCTTGGCGTATGAATTCGACGCTCCGATTTGCGGCCGTTGCTCCGGCTAGACCGCCGGCTTCGATTAGATGATTCGGAAGAGCTGCTGGAAGAGGGCGACCTTGAAGACGACGAATGCGCCCGATCGTACTTCCGCATGGTCTTCTTTTCAGACCTTGCCTGTCTTGATGCGGCAATGAGTGGGCGACCGCACATCTCGCAATCGTCCATATCATAGTTGTTGTCAAATTTACAGTGCGAGCACTTCAAAAAAACCCCGTACTTGCCCGTCCTGGCCTTTGACGTATCACAAATTTCACAATTGGTCACCCAGTCTTCGATTTGCTGGTGCGCACAGACTCGACAAATCCAGCCGTGGCGCGCCATCGCAATCTAAAAAAGCGAATCAAGGAGTGAGCGAGTGGGCAACTATAGCAAAGCATGTTGCGACATACTACCTCAACTCGAGGTCCAGTTTGGTCCACGAAACTGCTGCGTCCTTGAATCGTTGGGGTAGCGAATGGCGGTTCATATAAATGGTGCAATGGTGCTTCGTTGATATGTCTGCTTAAATGTTTGTGAGTTCAACGCACCGACATTGGTGGTATGTGATGTGTTTACCTTGAGTCATTCCATAATAACTGGGAAGCGGCATGCGATTGGTTGTGAACAGGACTTGCCCAACTGTTGTGAGCTGAGACTCCCAATACCTCTAAAAATCTTGCGTAGCAAATCGACATCGAGTCGAAGGGCTTCGCAAGGTGTACCAAAAGAAAGTGGAGCGGTCCTTCAGCAATCGCTGCCCCATGCTGCCTGATGATGGACACAAATGATGATCTCGACACGTATCCAGTTCCTGATGGATCGATTTGGGCGAACGCGAAACTGAGATCTGCCGCTGCGCCCATCATGCCTTGCCGTCTCCCGGTCAAACCCATCCTCATTTCGTCCCTAGGATACATCCGCGTTAGATCGAATTTTTTCAATAGAGACACCAGAATTCGAGTATACACACCACTCCTGAGCATCTAGCTCAAGAAAACAGACCAAGGATGCATAGTTGACCATCCCGCCTCCATGCTGCCCAAAATGTTGTCCAATCGAGTGAATCAAACGGCTCGATACCACAACGCCAACCATCGCGAGCGCGTCTTGAACTGCATGGAGGGCGATGCTGCCTGAGTTGACTGGGTCGTACGAGCGGAAGAGTGACAGCAGATCCGCAAAGCACTGAGCACGCACGAACGCCTCTCGTATCTCTGCCTTGAGAGTTTGCGGGGAGCCAGCATACGATGAGTTTGCCATCGCGGGGCGTGACGGGTGCAACCTCCCGTCCATGGATGCCCTGATCGGGTGCTCCCCACCATACATCGGTGCAGCGTACGCCACGGGGCTGATCGGGAGATGATGGGTATTTTGGTAGTGGATCGGTGAGGTCACGACACCACTACCTACGAAGCCGTAGTAGCCGTCGCCATATCCCATGGCTTGCGCTGTCATCGGACGTTGCAGCTGAGGTGGCTGATGCATCAAACCGACTGCTCCGTACACAGGATGCCCGTTCAGCTCCGAATGCATTCCGCTGCCGTACATTGGTATTTGTGTGACAGGAAAGGCTTCGTATCCGCCGCGGGAGGGCTCGCGCGAGTGCGTGATGCCGCGCCAGTACTCCGGATCCAGCGGCGTCGGTCGCTGCCTCTCGGTGTCGTCATCTTGACCGTTGTCGTCCATGTGCGACAGCGCCGCGATCATCTCCATAGCTGCTCTGTTGGTCCACGCGATAGATTCCACTCGAGCGAAGCGGATGATCTCTGTGCCGCCGTCAGCCGTTGTCTTCGCGATCGTTTCGCGTCTCCTCGTCTCGCTATATTTGACCAGGATCACTTGCAGGCGTTGGGCTCAACGCGCGTGTCATGTCACAGTTTAATAAACGAGCCACACTGGAAGCACAGCAGGCATTCCACTCAGGAGCACGCGTACTGGTTCCTACCAGTGCGCAGAGCGCGGCTCCACACAAGTTTATTCGCGACGAATAGTTTGGTTTCCATTTTGAAGAAGGTTGCGAAGACAGCGTAACTATGGGAGAATCACGCTGGATCGTTTGGGCGGGAAAGCTCAACTACAGTGGACCGTCGTCATTCGTGCAACATAACCAATAATTTTCTCAGTACCCATAGATAATCATATCCTGACCAAATTTGTGAAGTGAGATTTTTCATCTCATTTTCTTTTGCAATTGTCGAGGGTCAATGCACCCCAGTAAACTGTCAAAAATCATATCCCATAGTGTCAGATTGTCCAGTGTCCCTGCACTGTAATTGTTTTTAATTGTTCAGTATCCCTTCACAAGAATTTTAATTCCATTAAAAAAAATTGTGGTGCAGGAAGACGGAACATTTCTTGAAAATGGTGAGAAATTTTTATTGCGCTGTCAAAAAAAATGACAAAATGAACAGAAGTAGCTCAGCCAACCCGCGGCAGACCAGACCCAATGGTCAAGAAGTGACGAGTGGACGCGTCACATGTAAAGCTGGTAGTCGCACTCGGTCGTCTGCTCGGTTTGTTTCTTCGCGTACTTGCGGCGGCGGTTCACGACGGCAAAGAGCGCGACGGCCGCTATCAAAAGGAAAGCGCCACCAAACATTTGAGCAAGATCCGTGGATTCAGGCGATGATAACTGCGTGTTTTCACTCGCAGTAAGCGTCCGACGCCATCTGACGGCTGAAGACTCGGCTTCCGCAATACGGTCAGGAGAGCTGGCTTCGAAGTTTTGATGGCGGGGACCGGCCTCAGCTCCCAAAATGCGACGCCCCCGCACCTGTGCAGCCAAATCTGAGCTGTTGTTCAGGCTGTTGAGAGCGTCTTCCACAGTTGTCGTGCCTGTTGTTTGTTGCACGATATTTGAACCGAGGTCAATGCTTGCGGCGTTTTCTTCGAGAAGAATGCCACCCTTGCCCGTCAGTGAGTCCACAAGCTTCTGGCGCCGCGCTCGTGCCTCGTTTTCGCGATCAATAAGTGGATCGTCGCCTTCACCAGTAGTCTCAGCTAGTGGATCGTCGCCTTCACCAGCAGTCTCAGCCGCAAGCAGCATGTCGCCGCCTGTCTCCGAGAGCGAGTTGAGGAGATTGTTGAGCGCGCTCTCGCGCTGTGTCTGCTCGTCGACAATCGGGTCACCACTGCTCATGCTTGAGCTGCTGTCAGGAGTATTGGGGAATGAAAGTGGATCTAGCAAGCTCAGCATCCAGCACGAGCAATGATGGCCGATCCAACTGCTGTTGTGGATGTAAAGCGTCTGGTCACGGGGTCCGCGACCTTTCAAGCTCGCAATTGCCAGTCTAAACAAATATATACAATAGGTTATGTATTTAGTTTAAGAAATTTAGAAGAACATACAAAAACGAAGAAACGAAAGAGCGTGAGTCTTGAAAATGAATGAGGTGGGGAACTTTCAATATTCTTGCAACGTTCGGTGTGGGACACATAAATTACAACCTTGAAGTGGGTGAGTAAACTACGGCTCCACTATCAGGTAAGCTAACGCAGGTGCCTTCGCTCTGCCCCAGCGGATCTGTTTTCTGCAAGAGCTTTTTCGAAGCAAAGGCGTTGCGCATCTGCCAGTCAGGGCCTGGTGATAAATCCGGTGCGTCGAATTCTGCCACTCGTGACGTCGCCACTGCTCTGTGGAACTGAGGGACAAGTGGTGACGAGGGACTCATTCCCCAATCCACTTCCAGCGCACCAAGCAGAAACACGACAACTGAGACAAGAATGCCCAAGCGATTCGCAGGAGTACGTTGACAATGGTCGGGAAGGCGAATGGATTGGCTCGGTGCAGTAACTAATGGTGGCGTTCACGATGCAATAGGTGGAGCTCGGCGGCACGTCGTGGCTGCTGGCCATCGCGGAAGACCACCCAGAGAACATTCTGGAGCAGACAACGATCCACACGACGACGCCCTCGGAGACGATCGCCGCGTCTATCGAGTGGCTCAAGACGCGCCAGTTCGACGCCATCGGCATCGCCTCCTTCGGCCCTGTGGACCTCAACAAGGACAGCCCCACCTACGGCTACATCACCACCACGCCCAAGCCGGACTGGGGCAACACGGAGATCGTCGGCGTCTTCCAGCGCGCATTCCCGGGCGTGCCCATCGGCTTCGACACGGACGTGAACGCGCCGGCGCTGTACGAAGTTACCCACGGAGGCCACGCCGAGGTCACGAGCGCATGCTACATCACAGTGGGCACCGGCGTCGGCGTTGGCGTCTGCGTGGACAGAAAGGCTGTTCACGGCCACATGCATCCGGAGGGTGGCCACGTCATGGTGCCTGTTGCTGACGCTGATCTCGCCGCGGGCTTTAAGGGCGTGTGCCCCTACCACGGCAGCTGCGTTGAAGGCATGGTGGCGAACCGCTCCATTGCGGAGCGCACGGGTCTCGACCGCCGCGACCTGCACGCGCTGCCGGACACGGACCCCGTGTGGGCCACGATCGCGCACTACCTGGCGTACCTGTGCGCCAACTTGACGTACGTCGTGTCGCCGCAGGTGATCGTCATTGGCGGCGGCATTGCCAAGCGCGCGCTCCTCTTCGACCTCATCCGCGAGCACTTTGTCAAGATCGTGAACGGGTACGTGCTCTATCCACCGATTGAGACGTACATCAAGGCGTCGTTCCATGACCAGATCGGCCTCGTGAGCTCGCTGGAGCTCGCGCGTGCCGAGCTGGAGAAGTGAGCTTTGGCGTCCGTGGTCGTGTCGTGATGATCAATCCACCTCGAGCAATTGTGGCGCACGGTTCTGTGTCGTTAGGGACGTTGATAGGAGCGGAACGCGTGTACTAGCTACCTTCATGCTTGTCGTTGTGCTGTGTAACTGATCAAATAACAGCACTGTGGTTGTAACGGAGACCGACGCTTCCACTTTTCTTTGACAATCCCCAGCAAAACAGACAAATCAAGCAGCCAAACATGGCCTTCAGCGATAATTGGATCTCGATGTTCACATCGCGGGGCGAGTGCGATGTCTCAGAGGCATCGAGGCTCGGCGTCGACTACGTTACCGCCAGCGCCTCAGAGACGACGTTCCACGGTCTCACCATCCAGCAAGACCTCAGCCACTTGGGAATCGCTGGCGTCGTGTGGAACTGTGTGAGACTGCGGGTCACTTCCCGCTCGGCTTCACATTCTTTTGGCTCTCATGTGTTCGTGGTGTGGTGCTTAGGCGCGCGTGCTTGTGGAATTCTTGAAGCTAGAGCCACAGAGAATTGCACGACAACACGTCGTGGAGCTCGGTGCAGGTACTGGCGCGGTTGGCCTGGCAATCGCTCTTTCGTGCTGCCCCCATCGACTCGTTCTCACGGATCTGCCAGACGTCGTGGAGCAGTTGACGCAACGAAACGTCGCCTGCGTGGCAGAAGCGCACCCTTCGCTGAGGACCATGCTTAGTCAAAAGCGGCTCCTGACCACAGCGCACCGTTGGTGCGTGCTGGGGGCAGTCCTCCTGGGACGAGTTGCAATGCTAATACGTTTTGGTTCTGCCAGGGGAACGGCACTCGCCCGTGAAATAGTGGGCTGCAAAGTAGCGCTCTGTTCCGATTGCTTGTACGAACCGCGCGAGTATGGGGATCTTTTGTGCACACTCGTGGCGCTTGAGCCAGAGGTCATTTATCTCGCGTACAAGCAGCGCCACCGCGAACGAGAGCGCGAATTTTTTGAGGCCGCAGGTGAATTCTTCGACGTACTGGTGTGGGGCAGTGCTTCGTCGGTGGGCGAGGCGACTGCGTTTCTCGAGGAAACAATCTTCATTTGTTGCTTGCGCACGAAAAGTCACAAAGAGGATCCCAATAATGTCGACAACGGCAGTGGTGACGAGAGGTGAATACAACCGCAAGCAACGCAACATTCGTCATTGGTTTCAGAGCGCCCACAGTCTACAATTTGAGCATCTGCACGACCTCTCTTTCGAAACACGACTTGAGCAGCGTGTCACCGTTCACGATCTTTGTGGTCGCGATGATGATATCGTAGGGACCTGGTAGAAAATAAACGTCAGTTTTCGAGCTGTGAAGGGCTGGGCTTCACCTTAGCCTACACATCACTTACAATCAGACTGGCGAGAAATGTGGCGAAGCGCCGCGATTTCCATGAACGTGACGCCGCCCAAAAAGTACACGACCATGGTCTTGCGCTCTTCGCCACCGAAAGAGTCCATGCCCTTTGTCATCTGCGGTGAGGACGGACCGATATCATCCTGCTGGCCGGACGACGACTTTTGAGTCACTTCTCCCGCGGGCCCAGGCAGCTGCCGTAGCGCTTCCTGCACGTTGTTCCACCCACGTGCCTTGATTGCGGTCTCGACAATTTTTGCCGAGAGTGGTGCATAGCCGGGGGCGTGGCTCTGGCTCACGTAGGCGCAATCGCGAGGGTTGCGTGGGTCGACATCGTCGTTCACGAGGCGGAGCGCCTTACGCGCGAGGCCAAAGCTGCTCGATTCCGTCCACAGCGCGTTATCGCGGCGCTTGAGCAGTCCGCCCTGTTCGAGACTCGTGAGCGCGAGCATCATTTCGAACCCGTATGTCTGAATGAGCTCGCGACGGATGTGGTCGTAATTCTTGGCTCGCACGCCGCCACTGGTCACAGACTGCAGGCAGAACTGGCGTAGCACACGGAGGATCGGTTCCTGCAAACCGATCCGCTCCTCCAACTGATCGAAGACAGTCTCGCCCATGATCATTGTGTGCTCCTGCACCTTCAGGTCCCGGAACGATTTGTTGTCCGTCGTCTTTTTCACAAGCTCGGCCAAGTTGATGTGCTGCTGCAATGACTGGTAGTTCTGCTTCAGCCCTGGGATGCGCTTGACGAATTCGCGGATCTCGCTGATGGAGGCATCTCGGTTCTTGCGGAACTCGTCGTAGCGCTCGCGGATGTCTCGCGCCTGCTGCTGGAGGTGCATGCCGAGCTTCTCTACGTGGTAGTCGCGCACTTCTGCGTAGAGCTTGTCGTTGGTGTTGAGCGGCACTGACACTTTTTTCTTCTTCTCGCCGTTGCTCTGCGCCGACGGAACTTTGTCGTCTTCCTCCGCGATGAGGTCGGCGTCGACGGTGATGAAACCGTGCGTGATCCCCAGAATCTCATCCAACAAGCCTTCGTACGTAAGGGGTGTGCACATGGGCGTGACCAGGTCGACATTGCGGTCGATGAGGATGAGCGTGTCGATCTCGGGGTCTAGGATGCCGATCGGGTTGCCCGCGACCTCCTGCTCGCGCTTAAAGTGCTTCATTATCTGCCACACGATCTTCGACATGGAGCCTTTGTACTTTACATTCGGAATCAGTCCGAAAATCGTTTGGAGCTTGTTGATCGACGCCGCAATCGTGTGCAGACTCGTCTTGTCGTTGTCTACATAGAGCTCGCGGAAGCACGACTCGAGGTCGAGCGAGAGTAGGTCGTCGTCAAACGGGATGAGGTCGAGCTTGTACTCGCCAATGCTGAGACTACCAAACACCCCCTCTTTCTTCAAAATCTCATCGCACACGAGCGTGCGGCGGCTCACGTGGTACAGGTGGAAGCGCTTCTTGGCGGCAGCCGCTGGGTCTTTCGCGCCGCCGTTTGCGACACCAAGGTCGCGCACGTACTTGGCGACGTGGCGCATGGCGCGCACCGAGGGGCGGATGAGGAAGAGAACAAACTCGCAGCTGGTCTTGAAGTTGGTGCCGAACGCGTGGAAATCCTTGACGCCGTGGTCTTTGAACACGGCCGTGCCATCGACAAGAACGTGGTTGAGCGGCCCGTTGAGCTCCGGGTCCAGCACGAGGCAGATGTCCTTGCCGATTGAGTCCAGGATCGAGAAGAGCTCGCGCCGCGAGTCCTCGCGCAGAACCGACAGGTTCAGGACGCTGTTCTCGAGCGACGACGCCTTGGACATACTCGCGGTCCCTAGGGGGTTTGGTGGGTGGGGTTCCCCCTTGTTTGGTTTCCTCGCACGAAAATGAGCTCTTCCGGGTTTCGTTCAAATGGGTCCTCTAGGTTCGCGTGGGCCTCTACACGGAGGCCAATTCTAAATTACTGTTCCGACTTGGTTCAGACCCACAGGTTTCAAACCCGTTTACACATGACCCATATAGCCAATTTGACGACCATGACAATTGGGATCCATCCAACCGCTCACAATGGCGCTGGCGACAGTGATGCGGCGCGCGCTACGCACGCCGACGCGGCCTATCTCTTCCATCGTTCTGCGCCGACCGATGTGTTCAGGTGCACAGGGCACGCAGCTGGCAGCGGTGCTCACGCGCGAGTACATCTATGGCGCGCTGTATGCGAGCGATACCGGCTATTTCACCACGCAAGAGCGCGAGGTGCTCCACGCGCCCGACCATAGCATCGACTTCACGAACCTCTGGGGCCAGATTGAGTACCGCACGGTTATCGCGGACTTGTACAAGCAGAAACGCGAGGCCTGGCTCACGCCCGTCGAGGTCTTTGCGCCGTTCTACTCGCACGCGATCGCCAAGTACATGCTCAACTCCCCGCACCACCAGAAGAACGACATGCGCATTTACGAGATTGGAGGCGGCGCCGGCACGAACGCGCTGCACATTCTCAACTATCTGCGCGACAATGCGCCTGCCGTGTACGCTAAGACCAAGTACACGCTCATCGAGATCAGCCCCGTGATGGCCGAGCGCCAGCGCCAGCGTGTGGTGGCCGTCCACCCAGACGTCTGCACGGTTCTGAACACGGACATCCTAACCTTCAGCGACCAGTACGACGCCGTGAACGAGCAGTGCTTCTTTCTCGCGATGGAGGTGCTGGATAATTTGCCGCACGACAAGGTGGCCTTGCGGAACGGTATGTGGTTTGAGACCACAGTCCAAGCGAACGCCAATTTTGTCGACGCGAGTGGGAAGCCCCAACTGCAACTGGAGGAAGGGATGCGACCTGTCGAAGATCCTCTGATTCGTCAGACGCTCGAGCGTTTCGGCTGCGACTTGCCGCTGCGTGTGGAGTATCGATTCACCAACGCATTCGCCCGGAATGTGCGCTCGGTGTTCGGTAAAGTCGACCAGGATCTGGACGCGGCGTTCGTGCCCACTGGCGCAATGCAGTTGCTGAATACGTTGCGCACGTCGTTTCCTCGCCACCATCTCATCGCCGCCGACTTTGATGAGCTTCCACCGCCAACGCTCAGCGCCGCGTCGTCAGTGAAGGCGCTGAATCATCCGATGAGCCCGACTTCCACGACCTCGGGAACTCTGTGCGCAGCAAATGCTCCACTAGTAGCGTCCAAGACGTCGGGCGAGACCGAGGACCACGACACGTACCTAGTTCAAGGTGGCGTCGCGGATATTTTCTTCGCGACCGACTTTGCGCGATTGAAGAACGCGTACTGCACAACGCTCCAGCGGAAACATGAGACGGTTAGTTCGCGACGTGATCCAGTCCAGGGGTAATTGTTTTTGGTTTTCTCACCTACATGTTGTTGCAGGTTTCAGTGGTCAAGTCATCGTCGTTTTTAGAGGCCTTTGCCGATATCAAACGCACCAAAACCATGACGGGGTACGTTGATCTGTTTGTCTACAAGAGCATTTCCACGCCAAGTCGCTCAGTTTGTTGCTCTCTTTCTGTCTCTTTCTTCGATTCTCGGCGACAGATACAATCCACTCCTGCAAGACTACAACAACACGAGCTTCATCCTCTCTTAACCATAAATCGGCCCTCATTCACCATACATGCTTCTTCTCGTTTGCGTTCGATACTTCTCGCTGATGCCTTGCGTAGATCCAATGGACTCAGCATCCGATTCTGGAATGTTTAGCGAAAGGTTGAGCCTCTCAATTGTCCTCGTGAATAAATCATCGCACGTAGGGCCCTTCGCGTCGATCAATCTGCGACCTTCGTGCTCGTGGTGCGAAGCTCGGTGGTGGCGTCCTCAGCTTGAATACGCACCAAAAAAAACAAAACTCTCTGCAGCAACTCATAGCACGGCAGTATTCTTAGTGCTAATCACCCAAACTCGTCGTCCTTAGATACCTCGCGACGATCATTTCACATTCTTTCCGCAAGAAATCAGAGCGTTTGATTGTAGAATTCGGTAAACGCATGAATAGCGGAAGGGAACCATGAAGTTGTGACTGGAGTCGAAGTGACTACGTCCTCGTGCGAAGTTTGACCCACCGACATATAGCGGCTCGCAAACACCTCATGAATGCTGGTCCCGACAAGCCCATCAAGGTGCTTATACCCGTAATACGTCGGGCTTGGAATGCCACCAGTCGTAATCTCAAACCTAGAAATGGACGATCTTTCACCGCTTCCATCGCTGACTCGCTAATCAGCACCAACATACTGAGCACGGGAAACTTGCTGCGAATCTGTGCAGCACACAATCGTAGCTGCCTCGCGAATGTAGAGTTCTTTGTGAACCAGCCCAAGACGCGGCTCAACGAGAGGGAAAATCGCTGCGGAAGGACCGATTCGTGAGCTGAGAACTGCTCCGTTAATTGGAGGAAAGCGTTTGGTGATGGTTCGTTTTCGTCAGAAAACGAGATATCGTATTGGCGGCAAACTGACGTCGCGCCATTCACAACTAGCTCGAAGAGGCCATTGCCTGTAACGTTGACTCGCTGAAGAGTGACAAAGTTGAGTCGGGGCAAGTGCGCAAGCGCGACCAACGATCGGTCGGTCAGCGAATTGCTGCAGATCCGACTTTCTGGGTCGTCGCAAAGAATCTTTAGCCATTTGGGCTTTGGGCACTCCTTGGCCAACTCGAGGCAAAACCCGTCAGCGAAAATATTGGGGTTTGAGCGCGCCCAATAGTTGCCGCCCCGACGCGCAACCAAGTGCATGGGGTTGGGACAGCCACGAAAGACCGAGAAAACATTTGAAGCCGATTCACCGAATCCTGAAGCCTTGATCGAGATCTCATCACCTTGACTGATGTCGAGGAGGTACGCTCCCCAGTCAAATCTTGCGTCCAACACACCTCTAGCGGATTCACGGTTGTCTAGGGCAATTTTTAGGGTCGTCAAATTGGGCTTGAGAGTGTTACCAAAGATTTCGAAGAACCTGGTCGATGGAACCCGCGCAAAGTCGAATGAAGTTAGCTCGGTAAACACCTCGCAGAAAAGCGCCCACGACGCGAGATCCACCGCTCAGATGTCACGGCGCTCGGTCTCCTCATCGTCGCCGTCGAGACCGACCGTATAGCCTTCAAGTTCCTTTATCGATGGAAAGTTGGCGGCGATGATGCGTAGATACTTGTTCGCTTTGGCAACACTTGGCCTCTGGTAGTAGTCATCTTGAATGGCCAAACTCAAAAGCTCCAAGTCTTGCGTGACCGTCCCCAGTGCCGACAACATATCGTCAAAATGTTGCTGAGTCCTCATGAAAACGGATGGCGGGAAAAGCAGGTTTTCAAGTTGTGGACACCGCGTTCCGACAGCGCGAACGACGTCCGAGATGCGATCATCAGAATGAAAGAACGGATCGTAGTCGATCAGGCGCGAGTCGCTGCTGGTTATGGTTGGCACATCCGCGTTATCGAGATGAATCGTGACCACGTTTGGTGTGAAACTTAATGCTGCGTTCCAAACGGAGCGAGTCGAACCGCCAAGCAATTGGAGCATCCTCAACTCGAGGCTTTGCACGAGCGATCCACTCAGCGTCAGCTCGCGGCGCATCGCGAGCATGCCGGAGCACGTAGATGGATGCGCCGACAGTACCGTATACTGAAGGGTGTGTGCGCCGACGATGTTGTAGATTAGCACGTTCCATTCTTTGCAGATGAGCGCAAACTTCAAAGCCGACTGTGGGAGAGGAAGAGAGGCGACGACGCGCTTTGGCGAATAAAAAGTTGGAGATGTGATCGACGAGCGCGCGTGGCAGCACCAACAGCGCCAGGGATGGAGAAGGCGTCGCGTGCGGCTTCTTGCAGTCGCGCGGCATGGGTGGAGGTTGCACTTCGAGGGCGGAAACGGAAATGGTCAGCTTTCATCAAAGAAGATTGCCATTGGAGTTAGTCTGAATAGATCAAAACAACCAAGCTAGTGTAGCCATCTGTCATGGTGGAGTTGAAGAGGACAGTGAATAACGAATGCGCCAGTGCGGCCAACGAGTATTCGCTGGACGTGCAACCAACCATTGAACTATCCATACACTACCAGCGCTCAAGGAAACGGCACCACCTGGTACCATCCTCTCCATGCTATTCTACCGCTTCGAAGTATGAGAGGGAACTATATTAAATAGAACCTGTCGAGGATATCAAACCCACCAAGCTAACAAAAGCCCGTCTGATTATCCACAGGAGCATTTTGACACCATTAAAGCGTGCAGCTCTGTCAGTCACCCTGTGGTTCACCACGACAGACATAGTTCGCTCCTGCAAGACTACAGTAACCCAGCACGAGCTTCATCCTCCCGTATCCTTTCATCAGTCCTAAATTCATCGCACGCGCTTCTTCACCTTTGACTTGGACACACCGCGCTGCTGCTTGCGTAGATCAGGAGGATTCAGCATCCGATCGTGGAGTTTTGACGAAATCTTCGACCTCTCGATGCCCTTCGAGACCAGATCGTCGCACGTGGGGCACATCACATAGGTCATGTCTGCGATCTCCGCGCTCCCAGGGCCCAACACTTTCGTGTTGTTCGGGAAGTGCCCTTTGCAGAACGCCGTAACGCAGAACCGACAGGCGTAGAGCGCAGCGAATCCGCACTTATAACAACGGTGACGCGGGCAGAGCCATTCCTCGTTGTCGTTGACTTCGAATCCTAAACAATCTATCATGATACACACAAAGCACGACGTGAGTGCACAGGATTTCAGCAGCTTAGACAGATCGGATCTTCTCACCTTGGTGATAGACCTTGGGGCACCCTTTCCAGTCGCACTCGAGCACGTCGCCGCCGTCTTTACAGCAGAAACACACGTCTTCCGAATCTTCTGAGGAGTGACCTTCCTCGCGGTTCGTGAGGAACTCGTAGTAGTTGCGCGCGTAGTCCAATAGCGTCATGGGCAACCCGGTGTCAACATCGCGTGCGACCACGACGTCCACGTCGATGGCTGGCGTGGGCAGCTCCACCATGTCGGGAGTGATGTCCTTCAGCGCCACAACCTTGTTAGATTCCCCGTCGCGCTTTCTCTTCTTCTTTCCCGTCTCGATGTCGCCTGCAGTCTCACTCTCCGCAGCTTTCGTAGCACCGTCTTGGGACGTAGGGGTGCAGTTCGTGCATTCCCAGTGCTTCGTGCGCCACACTTTTTGCGCTCGCGCTTTCCCAAAGAGTTTCTTCAAACACGGCGAGCAATACACACGCTGGCACTGGGGATGTGAGCAGGCCTTCGTCTCGCCCTTGATCTCCGCAACGGTTTCCGCGCATAGCCCGCACAGTTCGTCAGCGGTCAAAAACGTCTGACCGCGACCACCAACGAGCATGGCTCGTCGCTTGAGCACTCGCTGCAGACAGATCTTACAGATCATCACGGGAGCTCCTCGTCCGTCCTGCCCGTGGGACAAACACGCAAGCACTGGTCAGCTCGATCTTCGACACAACCGCTTAAGATACCAGCTCACCTTCAACACGTAGGGGTGGTTGACAAACGTCCCGGCAAAACGTCGGAGGGTGCTGTCTGTTCCACACAGTGTACACTCTTCAACCATCGCCTCTGCTTTGAGCTGAGACTGGTCAAGCACCGCCAACTGCGAGCTCGCTTGAATCGCGTCTTTTGCTCGCTTCGCCTCGGCGGCGGCTGCCTTCACACGCGCCGCTTCTAACTCGGCTGCTTGCTCTCGAATCGCTTGTGCTTGCAGCTGCTGCTGCTTCTCCACCGATCTTGCCTGTAGCTGCTTGCGCAAGTGTTCCCGCCGCCGCCTGAGCTCTTCGTGACCATCTGGCACAGGCACATTGCTCACGACCTGTACCTTCTGTTTCGGCTTGGGCTTTAACTCGAGATCGCGCTGAATCGCTAGCTCCAACTTAAGCGAGTTCTCGAGCAGACTGTACTGCTGAAGTCGTCTCGCGGCAATATGTGCCGACTCAAATACGTCAAACTCTATCTGCGAGCGGAAGTAGAAGCAATAGCACACGCGCCGAATGAAGTTCTGTGAGTCGAACGCGTACACCGAGCTATACTCCTCGTTCGCAGACAGCGTACTGGGTACTATCGCCAACCAGAGCGCCGAACGCGTCTCGCGCTGGAGCGTCACACCGGATAAGCGCGTAACCTGCTGGAGGTCCGAGGTCACGAAGTCGGTCACAAGCATCTTCTGCTCGACGACATGGGGCGCGTCACGTGGCACGCCGTTGGTTGGAAGCTGCAGCAGCGCGTCCGGGCATACGACGCGGAAGACGTCTGTGGTACCCTCGCGGCCGCCGTCGCCGTCACGCATAGTGAGCAGTACACCGCGGAAGCCCATGGTGACGAATATCACCGCACCGTAACTGAACCAACGGGGCACAGAAGAATCGAAGGTTTCGACTAAGTACGAAATATAGGCATTCGAGCGGGGGATACGATGGACACAGATCCAACAAGAAGTGAGTATACAGTTAAGATTGCCTCAAGTACGGATAGCTCCAGCGATGACGATGGGGAGAAGGCACATCGGAAAGCAACATCTCAAAGTCGAAAACAGCACCATGGCCGATCAAGAGGATGCGCTGGCGCAGTACGTGGCGACCATGAGCGGCTCCTGAGCCACGTGCTCATAGAAAGGCGGAGATTGAGCTGTGAATGTGCGTGGTTTGACGCGGTGGTAGGTTCATGAGCATCACGGGCGCCAACTCTGTGACCGCGACCCAGTATCTTCAGGTGAAGTCGATCGAATGCCTTCTCTTGGTCAGGCAAATGTAGGCATTTACTGATCCATCTTGGTCGCTTGCTATGTCTATAACAACAGCTCACGAATGGATCACTACCAGAGGCAGTGCGTTGCAGATTACTGACGTGTGCTGGCGGTGGCGAACACCCAAGTGACGGTTTATTGTGGTTTGATGCAGGTGAATTTGTTTATGGAGAGCGGTGGAGATAGTCTCGGCGGTGTCGGTGGCAGCACGATGCCTTCGACAGCGCCAATGGGCAGCGCGTATGAAGAGTAAGTCGGTGTCTTGAGGGAGGAGACAGGGTAGGGAAACTGATCCAGTTCTTCTCGCATCATGATCCAGTGACGTGCGCGCGCCAGATCCGTCCAAGCGCCAGCGACTCTTTGGCGACAACACTTTTGACTGTACGTCGCCGCTTCTGCATTTTTCGAATATCATTCGTCGCTGACGAAGTGGTTACGCAGCTATTCCGGCGCGTCGCCTCCACGAACAGTACCGCGATTTTGCGGCCGAAAGCATCGCCGCGATCAATGCCTCATCGAGAAGTTCGGCCATCAGCCCCGCATTCAGTGAGTGCTACAAGTTCGTTGGAATTTGTACAAGACCAGAATGAACTGACCGCTGTCACAGCAGGCGGAGATACCTCCGACGAATCCAACCGAACGCGTGATTTCAGCAGCTTGTTTGTGCCGCCTGTGGACCTCATGTTCAAGGGCACGTATTCTGAGGTTCGTTTGGGCGCCTAGACGGTGATGACGTGATAGTTGGTTTGACGTGTGAGGTCTGTGGGTGATAGGCTCGTGCCATGGCAAAGAATGAAAGCAAATGGCTCCTCGTCAACATCCAGGACGAGATCGTGTTTGCGAGCCACATGCTCAACCGCGATACGTGGGCGGACGACGTCGTGCAAAATGTCGTCGCCAGCGGGTATGTCTTCTGGCAGGTGTGTATCAAAGTGCCGTTGGGAATGGTGAAGTGGACGGTCGATACCAATTTTCAATGTCTCCCTGCAGCACTATTGGGTGTCAGAACAGGGCAAGAAATTCTGTTCTCTGTACCAAATTGACCGCGACCATCTCCCTATTGTTGCAATCGTCAATCCGAAGACGGGCGAGATCGCTGTCAAGTGGACAGGCTTTATCGAGCCACAGACGATAACAGAGCGCCGTACGTGTGCGTTATGTGATGTAATGGCTTCACGGTTGTGATGATGGTATCTTTCGCATGCTATAGTCTCAGACTTCTCGTTTACTCACTCGTTTGAGACCGAAGACGCTGGAGCATCTGCCGGAGAGGTACGTTCTCACCATTCGTTGGTGTATTTGGAGCCACGGAAGATCAAATTTCCATTTCTATTTCGACCACCACAGAAGCCGAAGCGCGATATCACAGATGCCGCTGAGGAAGATCAGCTTGCTGCTGCGATCGCGGCGTCGCTAGAAGGCGCTCGTAGCGATGCGTCTCAAGACGGCGACGACAATTACGACGATGCTGAAGAAAAGGCGGAAGAGCCGACAGTCACGGAAGTTCTCGACCTTATGCCTGAAGAGCCCGCAGGTACGCACATCAAATCCAAACTATGGCGTGACTGTAAATTGACGATCGTGCTGTGGGCGCTTGGTAGAAGGCACATCAGAGGCGACGCGCGTACAGATCCGAGGACCCGATGGCACACGCCTGGTGCGTCGCTTCCTCAAGACTGACAATGCGTCTTTGATCTGGCTCTTTGTGAAGCACCAGGTATGCCACTTGTTGGCGACGATAGCTGGATGTGAGTGGTGATACTGAGCCGCCCGAAATGTGCAGATCCCCGAAGCACGGAGCCGAGCGTTTGAGCTGCGAACAGCATTCCCACCAAAGGCTGTTCCTTTCACTGAGGATGCCACGATCGCCGACAGCAAGCTCGCAAACGAGTCGCTCATGCTCCAGTGGATCTAGGCGTGCCAATCAGCGAGGACAGCGAGTAAAGCTCTATGTGCTGGATGGCTTGATAAGACGAGCGAGAGAGAAAGAATTTGAACCGCGCTCGTCATTTTTGAGAGATTTGGTTGCGAGAATTCGAGGAAGTGGAGCCTTCCATCTTCACTTCGATGTCACTATCCTTCGTGTCACAACCATGAAGGGGAGATCACGGGTTGAACTTCTGTTGACGAAATCTATTGGCTATATTCAATATGTGTCATTTTCTTCCAATAGTCATGCTTAGATCTTCCTTCGCATAGGGCTCGGGAAATCCGTCTGTCGACGAAGGCTGAAGGCATCTGTCGGAGATACTCGTCCAACACACACGCACCCTGATCACACATCACTCTTCAAGTTCCCCCGCACCAGCGCCAGCACCAGGTCCGTGCTCCCTCCCTCCCTCTGTGTTTATTGATGCAGCTTCCGCTGCTGAGGATACTGCTGGCCGCCGCTGTGGTGCTCACGCTGCTCTGGATGTCCGCGGTGGATCAACCAGCTCAACTGCCCCGCTCCCCGACCGCGATGCCCGCCGCCAGCTTTGTGCCCGTCGCGCCCGACAGCGACTTTCCCATCCAGAACCTGCCGTACGGTGTCTTCTCGACCAAGACCAACGACAAGACGCGCGTCGGCGTGGCCATCGGCGACTTTGTACGTTTAGCTGGGCGACGCAGCGACGAGGCTGTCGCAGGATCTGACCACCCATGTCGTGTTGCCGGAACTAGGTGCTGGACCTCTCGGTGATTGCCTCGGAGGGCCTTTTCGAGGGATTTGATGCCGCGTGCTTCGATGAGGTTGGTTGGGTTTTGTCAGTGGATGTGAAAGACAGGAGCTGACTCGTGATTGGATGATGTTTCATCAGGTGACGCTGAACGCGTTCATGGCGCAGGGCAGTAAGGCCTGGGCCATGGCGCGCGCCTCGATCCAGAAGCTGCTCTCGGCCGACGTCGCCACGCTGCGCGACAACGAAGATCTTCGCAAGAAGGCGCTCGTCCCGATGGAGAACGTACGCTTGGTTTTGCTTCGCAGCCCGTGCCTGAGGAAGTGTGTGGTGGCTTACTGTTGCTGCTGTTGATAGGTAATCATGCACCTGCCGGCCAAAATCGGAGACTACACGGACTTCTACTCGTCGCGTGAGCACGCGACCAACGTCGGCATCATGTTCCGCGGCGCTGACAACGCGCTGCAGCCCAACTGGCTCCATTTGCCGGTCGGCTACCACGGCCGGGCGTCGTCGGTCGTGGTCTCGGGCACGGAGGTGCGTCGTCCGCGCGGTCAAATCCAGGCGGACAACACGGATCCGTCCAAGGGCTCCATCTACAGCCCGTGCCGCGTGCTCGACTACGAGCTGGAGCTCGCGTTCTTTGTCGGCCCGAGCAACAAGCTCGGCGACCCGATCCCGATGAACAACGCTGAGGAGCACATTTTCGGCGTCGTGCTCATGAACGACTGGAGCGGTAGGAGCAAGACTTTATCACATTTTTCGGTAGGCTGACAAGTCTGACGGCGCTTTGGGGTGTTGTTGGTTTTGCATAGCTCGCGATATCCAGAAGTGGGAGTACGTTCCTCTCGGTCCGTTCGGCGCCAAGAACTTCGCGACCACGATCTCACCGTGGGTCGTGCCGCTCGCTGCGCTTGAGCCGTTCCGCTGTGAGCCGAGCTTCGGTCCGGTGCAGCAGCCGGCGCCACTGCCGTACATCCAGGACCCCAACTATGCCAAGGGCACGTACGATATCCAGCTGACGGTCGCGCTCAAGCCGGAGAACGAGTCGACCGCGTACCCGATCACCAAGAGCAACTTCCGCAACATGTACTGGAACATGAAACAGCAGCTCGTGCACCACACGGTCACGGGCTGTAACATGCAACCAGGCGACTTGCTAGCCAGCGGCACGATCAGTGGGCAGACCGAGGACAGTTTCGGCTCGATGCTTGAACTTAGCTGGCAGGGCAAGCGCGAGATCAAGCTCGGTGAGAGCGGTCAGGTACGCAAGTTTATCCAGGACGGAGACTCTGTCCAGGTGCGCGGCTTCTGCCAGGGCGACGGCTACAGAATAGGCTTTGGCTCGTGCGACGGCAAGGTGCTGCCGGCGCACAAGTGAAGCGGACGGGCTTTGCTCTGAAGTTCGAATGATCCAACAATCCGACTCGCGACTGACTTCAGCAGCCGATTCCACATCGCCAAGAATTGGCTCCAATCTCGTCTTGTCAGATCGGCCAGTTGGCGTGGAAATAACAGAACTGCAGATTTCTTGCATTGATGCATTCGTGGTCCCCAAAACTTTCCTATCGATTCTTCTCATACAGTAGTCGACTCATTAACACCGAAGAGCTGCGCCAAGCTCACTTTTTTGGCGCGGTGACCCTTAAGCGCCGTTGGCGCGTACGTCGTGGGATCGTCTTCCGCTTGCGACGGCAGCGGCATGGCCACACTGTCATCGGCCTGACTCTCGTCGCCTTCAGTCTGCTCCGCCTCCGAGATGTTGGCGCACTTGGCCTCCCACTTACTGAAATCCACCATCCGCGCGTCCAGCTTGCGGGTGAGCTGTCGCAGCCACTTGGCGACCACCGCGTCTCCGTCGGCGTCGGACATGTCAATCTGGTCGCCATCGTCACCACGATCGCCGTCGACGCGATCGGACACAGCTTCCACGCCCCAGCGCTCCTCTAACAGCGCCAATTTCTTGTTCTCGTCCTCCGAGTAGTTCTTGCGGGCATCGAAACCTTTGGTATTCGACTTTAATGTGCCTTCAACCGAGATGCCGTTGGCAGAGAACGACTGAAGCAGTTGCATGAGCGCCGCCAGCTCTGGGAAATTGTCGTGCAAGTAGCGGAAGTAGTCGTCCAACAACGGGAACTCGGCGATGAACGCCTCAGTGAACGTCGGTTGCGAGATATGCAGATAAGACGTAACGTCGCCGCGCAGGGAGAGCGGCTTCCGGCTGAAAAATTGGGTAAAGTACGCCACGCTGAGGTCGCTGAGCACGCTGAGCTTGGTCAGATCCGTCGAGGGCACGCCACGCAGACGCAAGTGCGGGTGCAAAGCGTGCGCGAGCAAGTACATCGGCTGCTCGCTCTCGCTCCATACGACTTCAAGCGCCTGCTTGATATCGTCGAAGCCTTCTGCCGCCGTGAACAATGTCGCGAGGTGCGTGAGCGAGTCGGCCAACGAGATGCGGCCGCCAATCGTGAGGCTGCCGTTGACGACTGCCAACGCACGGAATAGCGTCAGCACGCGGAACAGGCTGGCGCGATCGATCTTGGACTCGAGCAGCGCGTGGTGCGCGCTCATGCGGTCGCTCAATAGCTCTTGCGCGAGCGACGCAAACGACGTCCAGTCGTCCTCGTCGCTTGGGGTGACGCCGTTGGCCACAAGTGCAGCATCGATCTCGGGAGCCTGGACGAACTCGATCGTCGCGTTTACCACCTGCACGACAAGTGGATTCTGAAGCGTCTTCTGCAGGCAAAATGCCACCATGTCCTCGAGGTTCCAGACAAAAGCAACATCTGGCAGATGGGCACGCAGCAGGCCAACCGCACGGCTCATGATCGGGCTCGGCGGCACCATGACGACACCCGGGGCGAGCTCCTGGTCGTCGCTCATGCGATGCAGCTGAGCGCGGAGGTAGCGCGCAACGTCGAGCCCGTGGTAATACGAGAGGCTGGTCCCGCTGGCTGTGATGCCCGTGATCAGACTGTCTTCGTCCACCGTTTCCTTCTCAGTGACCACGTACTGCAGCGGAACCGCAACACCGTTGCCATTGATTATGCTCTCTATACTGGGCACTTCTGTCTCGGCCGACTTGGCGAGCGAGACCTTGACGACGACAGGTAACACAGTCTCAGTGGCCGCAGATGCAGATTCTGGCTCGCCCGCCGCAGCCGTCGACGGCGCTGGGGGCAGCGCCACCACTTGCTTGAGTCGTTCGATCTCCGACTGAAGCTCGCCGCGCACCAGTTCGTCGAGGATATGGCCGCGCAGCTCGTCGCTCGTGGGAATGAGGCTCATGTTAACGTGTGCGCCCACAGCCGCAAGACGCAGAAGCTTCTTCGCGCTGAGCGAGTCGACCCACTCGAACGGCAGCCGGTGCTGCAGCACGACCTCGAGCATGATCTGGTGGAGCGAGCCGCTGCCGGTGTCGAGCTGACCTGCCAGCTTGAGCCGCTTGGCTGCGTACTCTTCGCGACCGGCGGCAAGTCCGCCACCGACGAGCACGACCTTGTTGAACAGCACGGCGTCCTTGGGCACATACGGGCACTTGGCCAGGTGGGTCTGCATGTTGGACTTACGGCCCATAACGATGGTCGGGGTCATCGAGCTCTTGAGCGCCTCCGGCGCGTTTTCGAACGCCTGCTGGCAAAAGTTGCACCGCGCAAAGTAGTACGCGCTGTCCTTTTTGCGCTGGAGCCGTGTAAAGTACTGCCACTCATCGAGCGCGAGCCGCGCCGATGGCGGCGCGCCTTCCAGGAGCTCGTGGCTAGCGCCACCCGCACTGTTCGGCTGGCCGAGCCCGGCCGCCTCGATGGCGGCGGCCGAGGCGAGCGCGCTGGCGGGCACCATCTTGATGCCGTCGGCCGTGGGCATGGGCAGGAACGCGCCCGGGCCGGTCGAGCGCACCTGCGTGCGGCGCTCGAGCGACGGCAGCTCACCCTTGAAGAACGCGCAGTGCGTCAGATGCTTGCGCATCTTCTCGCGGCGCCCGACCATCTTCTCCGGCACGAGCAGGGGCTTCTTGTCCTCGGGCGCCGCATCGAAGGCCGCCTGGCAGTGGCGGCACACGGCGTAGAAAAAGTTCGATTTGCCGATGTACCCTTCGTCCTGGAGCCGGATAAAGTGCTCCCACTCCTCCATCATGCAGTGCTTGCCGCGGCCACCGCGCGGGCCGCTCGCCTCGACGTCTTCGCCGCGGCGCTTACGCTTCTCGCCGCTCTGCGTCTTGATCGTGACTGTGCCCACCAGCGACGCCTCGGATGAGGCTGCGGCCAAGGCCAGGTCCCCACCAGTCGGCGAGGACGCGTCCACACTATTGCCCGTGGCCACGTCCACCGAGGCCGTGGCCGCCGCGGCCGCAGCTGCAGCCGCCAGAGCACGCTGCTCCATCTTGTACTGCGTGGCGTACAGTGGACACACCTTGAGATGCGCCTTCATGGCCGAGCGGCGGCCCGTGAGCTTGGTCGGCGGGTTGAAAAGCTGCTTCTGCTCGTAGCCACGCACGCAGTGGCGGCAGTGGACGTACCAGTACGAGGAGTTGGGCACGCGCCCCTCCTCCGGAAGCCGCTCGAAGTGGACCCACTCGTCCATCGTGCAGCCGCGCCCCATGGTTTGCTGGTCACTTCAAGAAGTTCGTATCGTGTATCTATGCCGAGCTTCAGCCGACAGGACGGGTTAGAAAGTGGAATGATCTGCTCCTCGGCGAAGTTGTAACGAGAGGACCAAGCCACTGGTTGTTAGGAAGGCGGGAGAATATACTGTTAAAAAGAATATTTCAGCATACTATGTCTTCCAAAATATTGTATTGCTTGATGATCATCCTGATCACATGTCGATGAAAACCTATGTTGAGAAATTGAGGTGATGAGGTTAAATGGGTTTGAATTCTGGTACGCTGTACCAGATCTATGGTACGATCATCGGTATCACCTGTGACGTGTGAACGGTGTGCAGCAAACCTCATCAAAATGTGAACGAAGTGGATCCTTGATCTTGACGCTTCCGCAGCCGCTCGAAGCGCGCCGTGAGTTCGTCAAAGTCCGGTACGCCAACAGATCCCCCGTCTGAGTCAGATCGCGATGCAGGCGGGGGCATCGGAAGTGCCTGAGCAGTAGACGGCGGCGCCTGGTTCGGGGGCGTGTAGGCGTGGGCTGGTGGCGGAGCCTCGTGGTAATATGGCTGGTACGAGGATGCTCCCTGGGCTTGCCCTGGATCTGCCATATACGGAGAAGGGGGAGCTCCAAACATGTGTTCCGTCGTATGACCGCTCGGCAAACTGGGCAAAGCTGACGGGATTCCCCCTTGTGGAGGCGCCTAACAGAAAAAAATCAGTGGTGCGGCCAAACTAGAACAACAAATCCATCGCCATCCTATACGCACTGCAGCATAAAGCGCAGCAAAACTAGGCCCTGAGATAGCGGCGTTTCCGACCGACGCGCCGTTGGGGGCTGGAATCGGCGCCAGCGGGTCAACAATCGCTGACTCGTCCGGTTCCCAGTCGACCTTAAATTGCTTTGCGATCTCCTTCATGTAGTTCACCACCAAGTATGCACTTGGAGGCTGCAGTATCACACACAAAACGATATTAATAAAAGTCCCTCGGCCGTTTAGACGATTCTGGGCGCACTGGGTGGGACTTGTTCACTTACCTGGACGCTCAGCTTCTGCATTACGCGTTCATTCACACAACCGTCCACGTTTCGTGCAGCAGCATACGTGAAGTCTTGGCCGTACTTCTTCGTCAGTTGCTTCTTGACCTACACAACAGGGTTCGGCTTAACTGATCGGTATTCGAAACTGCTCCGCCACGGTCCACAACTTACCTCCGTCAATTCCGCGATTTCGGTGCGGTTGGCCGCCCAGATGAGAGTGCACACGGCTTCTCGCATGTCGTACGGACATTCGCGTTCCGTTTTCACCAGATTCTGAACGATTGGCAACGTCAGAGTCTCGAGTGAGCAGGTTGAACGCGCTCACCAACTCACCGCACGCTCGGCGACCAGTTCGCACAGCAGTTCGATGATCTCATAACCTTCGATAGTGAAGTCATCACGAATAATACCTTCCACCTGGTCAGCAAAGTGGATCTATCAGCTTCAACAGACATTGGACATGATTCACATACAACGCGCACGCACGCGGATGCGGGCCTTCTCCTCTTTGTTGTCACGCAGCAAGTCGGCGATCTCGCGCCGTGCGGCGATCGTTGTGTTTTTCTTCTTGTTCTTAACGATGCCGATACGGTGTACGGCCATCTTGAGGTTCGGCTTGAGCTTGTTCACATCGAAACCGAACATCATCGTGCTTCGTGGCGGCAGCGGCAGGCGACTCTCTCTTGCGAGTGTGGAGCAGCACCCAATGTGGATGAGGCTGATACCTGGATCGTCGTGTTCTGCACCTGAGAGAGCTGTCCTTTGGATTGGCTGTAATTCATCATCGCCGGTATTATCGGATGAAAATTCTCGCATCAGAGTGTTGGTGTGTGACAGCCCTTTTCTTCGTGGGTTCTATTGAATTGGGTGGGTTGCATATCCCGATGCCAGCGCCAAAACTGTCGTGTCAATGTGGTGACGCAGACCAGCTTGGGTCATGCACGCAAGGGTCTACACACAATAACCTGAGTATTTAATCACTACCGCTGTAGTGGGCCTCCATTTCACCATAAATGCTCGCTGTGTCCGACTGTTCTGTTCGTGTCGTTTCATTTCATTTCCATTCTCTCGCGTTGCTGTCGTCATTCGCCCCAAGTCGCCGGCTTCTTCCGGCCGCTGAACGTTCGTCTCGACGCTGTTGACATGTTGCTGGAGATGCTGACGTCCGACAGGCGTGGCGGGTCGGACTGGACTTCGCGCTGGGACTTGCGCAGTTTCCGGAAAATACCCGTGTGGGTCTTGGGCCCACCACCGTTCTTACTGGAGGGCTCTTCGGACTGGCCACTGGAACTGGTTTCACTCAGTCGATACGAGCTCTCAGACACCGCCGGTTGGCTCCAGCGTTCCTCGCGTTCTTCGCGCTGGAGTACCATGTCCACCGACTCGAAGAACCGCACATCTGACTCGTTTTCGTTGTTTTTGTTGCTTGCGGTGCGTGACTTGCGCTTGACCTCGTGCGTACCGGAGCGCTTCTCCCACTTGCGGTAGTAGTACCAGCCCGTGAGCGAGATGTAGGTGGTGGTGATGAGAACTTGCTTGCGCGCGCGCGGACTCACGATGACAACGACCAGGAACACTACCGACAGCACCAGCAGCCCCAGCGCAACCGACATGGTGGGGCTCCGTTCGTCGCCGGCCAATCGAGTCAGCTCGTCGTAAGTCACGGAAAGCTCTGCAGGCGAGCGGCTCCTGAGCGGCTGAGCGTGTGTGAGTGAGATTTCCGACGGTCCCACACCGAGATGGTCGTAGCGAATATGCGCGGCGATGGAGGATGCAGGAGCACGGCAGTGTGTGGGCGACGATGTGTCTTCTTCGTTTCGTCGATCAACACGAGGAAGAGTTCGCTCGCTGGCTTCCAGATGCTTCCGCCCAAGCGGTGGCAGGTGTTTTGATTACTTCGCCCAGTCTCGCACGACTCTATTTTGCGACCGTAATACGACTGCTCAGATTAGGATGATACCCGATTTTAAGGGGACAGAAACCTTGCGTAGCGTGGTCCACAAAAGAGAAGCGACTTTTGGTGGCACCTCTTCAAGATCACATTTCGAGAAGACCAGCTCTGCGACTCGGACCATGGTCGACGCGGCGCTCGAGGTGCTGATCCCCAAGACGCAGGAACTGCTGCAGCCGCTGATCGCCAAGCCAAAGCTTGCGGAGAAGCTGCTGACCAAACCACCGTTTCGCTTCCTCCACGACATCTTCACGGCGGTCGCACAGGGCACGGGGTTTGGCAAGGGACTGTACAACGACTATGAGCTTGACTCGGCCAACATCAAGGAAAAGAACCAGAAAACCGGCTACTTGGACAAGATGATCGTCTGTGTCGGGCTCGTGCTCGGCAGAGACGTCGATGTGCGCTCAGCCAAGATTGTGGCGGGCTTGGAGCCCGAGAACACAAATCTGCTGTTGCAAGACCTCGCGATAGCCGCATCGAACGCCACACTAGATTGGGCGAAGGCCGTCCAAAATACTCTAGAGAAAGTACCATCACTGACCCCTGATGGAGGTAGCGCCATTACTGGTGGTGGTGTAGTACCGCTACAGGCGGAGGCGAAGAGCGCGGGGGGAGTATCGTCCCGTCCGGCGTCCAAGGAGAGGTCCAGCGCGCCATCAGATCCGGAGAAGGTCGCTGCTGCAGAGGCCAAAGCAAGAGAGCGCGTCAAACGCGAAAAAGATGAGGCCGATGCCAAAAAAGACGAGCCTCAAGCCGAACTCCAGCGACAGGACGACGCAGCGCGTCGCTCGAAGGCCGAAGTCAAGGTTGAAATCCAAGCGTCGTCGTCCGGATCCGCCGGGGGGAGCAGAAAGAAATCGCAGCCTGATAACAACGATGCCGATGACGCTATACAACAGCAGATCCGCGAATGCAGTGGTGACTTCGAGCGGTCGAAAGATCTTATTGAGAAAATCATCTCCAAGCCCAAGATGGCGGTCAAGCTGCTGGCAAAGCCACCGTTCCGATTTCTCCACGACATGATCTCGGAGATCACGCGTGTCACTGGGTTCGGCGACGGCCTCTACAGCGAAGAGGAGCTCGACTCAAGCAACATCAAGGAGAAGCAACCCAAGATCGACTACCTCGCCAAGATGATCTCTTGCGTGAGTGTTCATCTCAACGTGGAGGTCGAAGCCAAACCGGCCAAGATCGTCGCTGGGCTGGAACCCGAGGAGACCAACAAGTTCCTGCAGCTGCTAGCGGTTGCGTGTCGCCACGGCAGCTCGGTCGACGCGGTCCGACGGGCGCTATCAGGTGATGTTGCGTTGCGAGCTTCAAGCGCTGGTGCTAGAAACCCCAGCAACGCGAAGACACCAGCAGCCGTCGGCGAGCATGAAATCTCGCCAGAGGCGAAGCTGTCGTCGCGATCAACGACGCCACAAGAGTCCAAAACGCGCAGCAGTGCCTCCGTGGAGAAGGAGGCCAAGGGAGCACCAGTGGATGCTGCTGTGCCGCCAACGAAGCCAGTCAAGTCACCGACGGAAGATGAAGACGATGGAGGCAACCTACGCTTCCAATCTATCGAAGCTAAAGGATTGACCGACGCGGATGAAGACGGAAACTTCCAGCGCGCAACAGGGACGAGCGGCGGCTTCGGCACGTCGCGAACGTCACGTCCGACGACCGCTCGCCGTCGTCCGCCCAAGCTCAAAGAGAACGTGACGGAGGTTGGGCGCATGCACGTACCCGATCTGAAGGTGGCAGTGGTCGCAGGAATCATGAAGGATGGCGAAAACGCTGACAGCGATGACGAGAGCGGTTGTGCGGGTGACAACAACAGCAGCAGCGGCAGTCGTCCGGCCAGCTCCTCATCGATTCACCACGTCGACGACGGCGCGCAACACGGTCGACTCGTGCGCGAAATCCTTAAGAACGAAGAGGCAGCCCGCAGAGAGCGCGAGGATGAAGAAGCCAAAGAGAGCGCCGGCGGGCCAACGCTTGAGAGCGAGACGGGCATTCGTCTCGGTCGCCGCAAAAAATCGTTCAAGGACAAGTCCAACAACGCGGCGTCGTCCGTGTCTGAGATGAACGAGCTGCGCGCTAACATCCAACGCATCTGCCAGGCGACGCTGCCGATGGGCAAAGCGATCGAGTTTGTCCACGAGGATCTGGACGCCATGTCCAAGGAGCTCGACAAGTGGAAGAAGGAGTACGCAAAAAAATGCGACGTGTATGAGGAAGAGAAGAAAAAGACGGAGGAGGCGCTTCAGCCGCTGCAGATGCAGCTGCTCGAAGTGGAGGAGCTCATCAAGGAGCAGGTTCACAAGATCAACACGCTGAAAGGCACGATCGCCAAGAATGAGGACAAGACCCAGAAATTGATGCGGATGGTCGTATCAGCTTGATGAGCTGGCAGAACGAAAGAAAAACGAACGGACACGCAGACAGACTAGGAGCAGGTCCTGCGCCAGGTCAGGAAAGATGGAGCAGGCGGGTAATTGCAGGATATTGAGTATTTTGCATCAATAACTAGAGCGGAATCTGAGCATTGTTCTCCACAGGCTGTGGCTGCGCTTTGCCCTTGCTCTTGCACAACCTCCAGGGAGCGTCCTTTCGAAGGACCACCGAAGAGAAGAACCGATAAGAGAAGCAGGTCTCACGTCACGTCGTGATACTCCCTGCTCTATAACGTGAGTCACCAGTGATGGCAACCAGAATTCGTTTCAGCGACTTCCATTACTGAATCACTTCAAGCTGCATTTTTTTTCTTTTTGTTTGACTGCGTTTCCGTTCTGTCCCTCTAGGGTTCATCACAACAAGCCGCACCCCTGGGGAGAAATCCCATGGCGTTGCACGTGCAAGTGTTCGCGCACATGAAGGTCGCGCACGAAACCTTGGCACCATTGATGACGAAGCCGCTCAACTACATGTTGAGTGGAAGAGCGGCGAGCAGCTGACTCCGCAGTCGCTCCACGCGCTCATGCGTATGCCAAGCTACCTCAAAGGGCGCCACGGTTCGGTGCGGTCACTGGACTCGGGTCATGTGCAACTGTGACACTGCCGTTTTGTGGAACGCGGCAACAGCGGCGACACCATTGCACGAAACGTCAAGATTTCTGAGACGATACTCAAAGAATCTCCACAAAGCACCCACGATCGTCGCTCAGCCCTCAATCCAACCGCCCACGCTGTGGAGCCTCGAAAGTGTCGCGGCAGCATTACTGTGCTCGGGCACTCGGATGTCTTCGCATGCTCATCATATTAGTGTGGCATGGAATAAGCATTGCAGGTCGGCGCCTGAAGCATCCGTCGGCAGCGACACTGTCGTCGTCTGCTCTCGCGGTCAATCACGCCCACCACCAGCATGGGTAGCAGTGCTAACTTGGCCTCACATACGAGCACCATGTAGTCGGTCGACAGGCCAGGGATGCAGATCACGCGCATCGGCTGGATGCAGTCGGGGAAGCACCGAGAGCTTTTGCGCCCAGTTCTTCGAGATCTTTCCCTGACCGCTGGCGCAACCACCGCCGCTGCCGCCCCAAATGCTTGTATCATTGGTCATGGGTGTCGCGTGGTCGATCAATGAGAAGGGGTCGTGCGTGTGGCCGCATCCGCAATGCATCGAAACTGTGGACGTCGGTGTTAGTATTGTTGGGAGGAGACACTGGAGTAGACAAAATGACTTCTTGGAAGGTACTTTGGCAAAGCCAAATTTGTGTTTCAATGTGTACCACACTAAATGCGTCACATTTTGTACAGGACGTTGTCCACGGATCAGGAGAAATCGAGCAACATGTCTGGAGGCCGCCTGCTACCGCTCGGTACGTCGCGCTAGCCTCAGCCCTCCGTGGCACCAGTTTACCCGCTGAACACTCACCTGGATGCGTTGGCGTCTACAGAGCTGATCGACAAATGTATCGGCTCCCGCTTGTGGATCATCATGAAGGGCGACAAAGAGTTCGTCGGCACCTTGCGCGGCTTCGACGACTACGTGAGTACGTACATGCGCTTGTGTCTAGTAATCTATCCGCGCTACACTAGGAGTGCTAAAGACGTATGCATTTTTCACGACGTAGACATGGTGCTTGACGACGTCACGGAATAGTGAGTGCAGGGCAAAGTGTATCTTGCTTTGAGATACCATTGTGCCTACCACTAACGTGCTCGTCATTGCAGTGAGATCACCCCGGAGGGAAAGAAGGAGATCAAGCGCGAGCAGGTGCTGCTCAATGGCAATAACGTTTGTCTGGTGAGCTCACCGCCGTGGTGTCAGAAGTCATTGAATTGCTCGTCTGAACTTACGTTGGCTATGCTCAATCCAGCTCGTCCCAGGCGGTTTCCCGACTGAAGCCTAAACACTCAAGCATCAAATGCCAATCACCCATCTTTCGCGATAGAATCGGATCATCAGTAGCGTTCCACACTATGAGAATCTCACCATTGGTCTCGAGTTGAGATCAAATGGCACAGCATTTTTCTCGTCAGAGACGGCACTGAAAGACAATGGCAAACAAGTAAAGTCTCACATTCAGCGCTAGCTTTCCAGCCGATTACGAAGGGCCTGAACTTACACGACTGCATAAAGGCGCTACTTGTCTCCAGTGTTTGTTTCTGTCTTCTATACAGACCATTGTCCTTCCATTGGCTGCTTGGTTTATTTCTTCGACTTAGCCGCGTTGTTCGTCTTGACAATCTTGCGGTTCGTCAGCGTCAGATACCGTCTCTGGTCCTCCAGCGTGAGGTTATCGAACCCCTTGCGCTCCAGTTCGCCCACCGTCGCTTTCTCATCTAACAGGCCGAAGAGCCAATCGGGGTACTCTGTCTTCTCCTTGAGCTCTGGGTGCGTGCCCTCCTTAAAGATGTTGACGGGCACGAAGCGCGAGAGGTCCACAGCCTCCTCCACGACGGAAGCGCCGCCGCCCTTTCCCTTCGGCGCCGCGAAGGCGCGCACACCCGAGCGCGTCGCCAGCGCGCAGCCTGCTCCAAGTCGTCGCGCGAACATGTTGATCTCTCCGCCACTCAATGAAACGTGTGGGTGAACTGTAGGGCGGAATGGAGCCCTGATTGGACGCCAATCACACGCCAATCACACGTTTGACTCCAAACCTCGATACCGAACTTATCAGATTTTGCTAGGAACTTTACAGGTAAGACTGGTTCGAATGGCTGCAACTCGCAAACCATTCTGCAGCCACCAGCAAACCCCACAGTCGCGCTGCGCTCTCCGCGACGACCATGCTGAAGCAGACGCAGCCCAAGAAGCGCTCGCGCACAGGTGGCGCAGGCAAGGCCGCTGCGTTCATGCAGACGGCGACCGACAGCAAGCAGCAGAGTCTGGAGAGGAAGACCGCGAACCGTCGGCGGATGCGCGTCATTCAGCTCCAGCGCAATCTTGAGCGAAAAGAGAAGGAGCTGCGCGCGTTCCCCAAGGAGCCGCTGTCTCAGAAACCAAACAGACCGAGGGGGCCTCTACGACCAGACGAGTGGAAGCTTAAAGGCGCCGCGCGACCGGCGGCGCTGATGGCGCGAATTGCCGCCGGTGAATGCGACGAGCGGGGCGACGAAATCGCCAAGCCTGTCGAGACGTTTGACCTAATGAAGCAGGTGATGAAGGAAAACAAACTCGCTGAGAACAAGCACACGCGCGAGTATCTTGTGTGAGTTGCATTTGGAGTTGGCATGCTCTATGGGCGAGAGAGAGAGCTGACAGGCTCTCGTACCTGACAGCATCATGAAGGACCTTGCCGCGGCGTGTTGCCAAGCTGGCATGGCCGACCGAGGTATCAAGCACTACAAGCAATGTATGAAGCATGATCCGCAGGATACAGTGCGGTCGAGAGAGGGACTCGTGTGCGCGCTAATCGACGAAGGCAGAGGAGACGAGGCGCGCGAGCTCATTGAAAAGTACAAGGGCAACGCCTCGGCGGTGCTCGCGTACTGCCTCGTTATCCTGGAGTACGTGTCCTGGGAGGTTCTCGAAGAGGCTGGGTCGTCGGAGGCAGTCGTTCAGAAGGCCTTCCAGTCGGCCGTCAAGCTGAACCCATTTATCGCGGTCTTTTTAGCGCGGAACGAATCGTTCCTCGACGCTGTCGAGTATGTGGAGGAGATCAAAGTTGCCAAGGTCGGCTCGATCGAAGAGGCCTTCACGTACTGCAGTAACAACATTGGCGTGTGGCTCGACACGGTCGGCGCGACGGCCTGGATCGACAAGGAGCTGGCAGAATTGCCAGAGCCTGAGGTAACAGCTGACCACTACTCGGACGAGATGTACCTAGGAATGTATGAAACTGCAAACGAAATGCACATGGAGGCTATGGCCGCGGAAGAGGAAGACGGCGAAGAAGACGCTGTCGTCGACGAGGAGGAGGAAGAGGACGACGGAGAGGATATTGGGGGTGATATTGACGAGCCATGGGGTGATCAATAGACTTAATCTCGACTACCAATACAACAGATTTGAAAAGCCGCTTAAAGGTACTTCCATGTACGCCTCAGTTCTCTACATACTTAGCGAACAAGTTCTCGGGGTTGGTCATCGCCTTGAACTCGAGGCTGTTGCCGCTCGGGTCCTTGAAAAACATGGTCCACTGCTCGCCCTTGCGTCCTTGGAAGCGCAGGTGTGGTTCGATAATGAAGTTGACACCGCTGCCCTGCAGACGCTGAGCCAGCGCCTGAAAGTCGTTGACGGTCAGAGCCACGCCGAAATGCGGCACTGGCACGTCATCCGCCTCTATTTCGCCATGGGAATACTACGTATCAGATCAGACTGAACACAATGCTTCATACGCGTCACTCCCTCTCACCAACAGGGTTATGGAACTCGGGCGCCTTGTAGTCCTTGTTGACTTCGTGGACGACGAGCTGGTGGCCGAGCATGTTGTAATCCTTGAAGAATCGCACGAGAGGTCAGAGAAATACTGCACTAGATCTCGAGCGTCCACTGTTGAAAGAGTTGTACCTGCCACTGCTTGGACGAACGGCCCTCCGTGAAGCCCATCACGCCGCCGTAGAAGTCGCGCGCTGCTCGTTCCCATGGGACAACAGAGGTGAGATCTTTGGTGGGTTTCCTGTAGCTCTCGGGGGTCAATCAGTGGCTGGTCACCGCTTTGGAGATCGTGGACAGGAATCGCCAGGTGGAATGGCGCGATCGCCGACGAGAAGCCGCGGACGGCGAAGCGCGCGGCGCGCGGCTGCTGCTGCAGAAGGAGGCGTTGGATCATCGGTGAGCAACGGCTAAGGGGACAAAAGAGCTGTGGTGCCACACTTGAAGAATAACCCGCTGATTCCGCAGATCATTCTTCAGGTGCCGCGGAATGACGGTGATGGTCAATCACTGCATCCAGTGAATTCAATTCACTGAATTGTGTGAGTGAAGACGCTCAATTCATTCTCATTTGAATTGATGCCGTCTCAACCGGCGAATCGTCGGTCACACAAGCTGTTGAACTTGCCGTGGACAATCCAGCAGGTTGGCCATCAGATCGCAATTGGCGCGGACACCAACAGATTGAAGCATCCGCCAGCCATGCGCCTTGCGATGCACGTGACGCGCACCGTATCATCCGCTATGTCGCGCGTGTTCTCCACTGCGGGCTACAACGCCGCCGCCGCCGCGCGCACACTCAAGCTGCTGGAGCGGCGCAAGGTGACGACGCTGGATATCGGCATCCTCAAGCGCAAGAACAAGCCCATCACAATGGTCACGGCGTACGACTACCCGTCGGCCGTGCACGTGGACCTCGCTGGCTTTGATGTGCTGCTCGTCGGCGACTCAGTCGGGATGGTCGAGTTGGTGCGTTGCGGGCTCTTCAGATGGTGCCAGGAAGGGACAGGTGGCTGATGGAGTTTACATCCACACTGTTGTTTCTGCGTGTAGGGCTACGACACGACCATCCCGGTGACGCTGGACGATATGATTTACCACACTAAGGCGGTCAAGCGGTACGTGCACGTGTGGCTTCATGTGGCACATGGCAAAGCTGTCGAACTCAGTGTTTGTTGATTGGGAATGATACACTGTAGAGGCGCGCAGCGGCCGCTGATCGTGACAGACATGCCATTCGGCACGTGCGAAGGGGAGCCTTACGAGGCGTTGCGCAACGCCCAGCGAGTCTTGAAGGTAAGCAGCGGTCCGCGGGCTTTGCATGCAGTAGTGGCGAACTACCAACACCTGGAAAAAATGTCAGGAAGGAGGCGCCGACTGCGTCAAGATTGAAGGAGGCGTCGAGCGAGCACAAACGAGTGCGTTGGCCATTCTCGCGCCTGTTTGCGTCGCATGGATCTGATGATTTGATAAATTTGTGGCAGTTCGCACGCTCGTTCAGGGAGGCATCGCCGTCATGGGGCACATCGGTCTCCGCCCGCAACACATCAGCGTGCTCGGCGGGTTTCGAGCACAGGGCCGAACAGGTTCGTGAGATTTGACAGCATGGCTGACGTGTCACACGTTGACGTGGCTTTGTCGGACCACAGCGTCTCAGGCGGAGCAAATCATCGAAGATGCGCTGGCTGTGCAAGACGCGGGAGCATTCGCCGTCGTGATCGAGTGCGTGCCCGCTCCGGTTGCGAAGCAGGTCACCGAGGTGCTTCACATCCCCACGATTGGCATCGGCGCTGGGCCGGACACGAGCGGACAAGTACTCGTCTACCACGATCTGCTCGGCATGCTGCAGCACCCGCACCACGCGCAGCACGTGCCCAAGTTTTGCAAGCGGTACGCGGACGTGGGCGACCGCATCCGCGTCGGACTGGAGGAGTATCGCGATGACGTGGAGAACCGACGCTTCCCGACTCTCGACTACGCACCATACAAGGTCGGTTTGCTCGTGATTGTGACATGGTGAATGCGTTGACTGATTGATCGTTGTGCCGCCTTAGATGTCGAAAGAGGAGGCTGAGAAACTCGAGAAGCTCGTAACAACCAAGTACAGGACCTCTGCCAAGAGCGACGAGAGCGAAGCGCCATCCGAAGTGACGAAAGTGTACTAATAGTGAGGTGCATGCTATTGGGTAGGACTACTTTGAGGTTTCATGTGTGTTGAGAAAGGCGAATGATTGAGGAAACGGTGGATCTTCTTCATCTTCGGAACCGTCATCCCCATTTGAATCTTCAGTGTCGGGATGGTTTCGCCCTTCCCAGCTGCGTGGTGCCACTGAACGACACTCGCCCGTCTCTTGGCTCTGCCAGAAGTGGCATCCTGCCTGTCTGACAGCCACCCACGTCTGCTGGCAGTCGACCAGTGGCCCCACCCAGCGCTGTTTTTTTAGGTTTGGCGACGAATTGATCGCTGGACCCGACGCATTCCCTTTCCCCTCTCCCCCGCCGATTCCGTTGCTTGCTTTGCTGCTGACGTCCAGTTTTTTTAACGACAGAGTCGCCATCGTGTCTTGCTTGGCCAGCTTTTGGGCCTGTTTGCGGGTCATGAACATGGTGTCGGGCTTGACCGTGTCGCTGTCTCGTAGATACTTCATCCGCGCCGCATACATGAGCGTCTGGGCTCGTTGCTCTTCCACTTCGCCATCGCTTCGCTCTTGGCTGGTGGTCGTGATGCCAGCGAATCCGCCGGGCACCAGGGCCTTTGAAGAGATGAGCGACAGCAGTGACGCCGCGCGTTGCTCCGACGACATCGGTACAACGAACGTGTGTGCCTGTCGTTGGTGCCCTGGTTGGGCAGAGAGCTCTCTGAGTGCGAGCCAGGGTATAGAAGTATTTATATTTTCGGCTTGATGAACTTGGCGATGAGCTCGCGCGTGAGCCTGCCTTTAACGATCTTCTGGATCTGCGACGCTGCACGGTTTCGATCCTCGTGCCGAGTCTCTTCAAACGCGAGCAGTTGTGGAATCTCGCGACTATGGAGGCAGCAGTTGGAAAACCCAAGAGCGAGGAAGCCGACCGAGTCGATGCGCTCCCTTATCGCAAGTGAGTGGATGCCGCGAAAATCTAAATGGATCTGAAAAACGCACGGCGGGTTCCTCTCGGTGCCGCGTTCGACCTCCCACATCTTAACGTAACCGTCGTGGCCGCTTGTAACCAGCAAAGCCGACGTGGTCGTCCACGCCATTCCCGAGATCTTGCCGACGTGGGCAACGAAGCGCCGTCTGTTTAGATTAGCCACCGAGCCAGTTCGAGGCGTATCCACGGCAATGGCGAAGATCGAAATCCACGTCTTCAGGCAGCCAGTCTCCGCTGCAGCAAGGTAGGACCCTGCTTGATCGATCGCAGCTCGACGGACTGGGAAAGAGAACTGGAGCTTCTGGCTCCGAGTGGACGTGCTGTCGACCAGCTCCACACGAGCGCAGTCGCGAAAGCAGAGAGCAAACCCCGTGAACGCGTCTTTGACTGACGCACCACCAATAGAGGACAGGACTGACTCGTCCGCAGTGGCGACATGGCAGATGAAGTGCCGCGGGTGGTCGTAGTGCAGACTGCCTTTGCAGACCAGCGAGCTTTGCGACAACTCATACACGAGAACGACCGCACGACCATCCCAAACGAGGAGCGTCCGCCCGGCGTCGAGGAACCGAAGCGTCTCAACGGTCCGCAGCTGCGCTGGTAGTTGGTGCGTTGCGAGGTGGCGCGAGAGCAATTGGGGAGGCGGAGGCAACTGAACGTTGCCTCGGGCGACTTGGGTCGCATTCAAGCCAGGCGGTGGCTTTGTCGATTGTTTAGCGGCGTTGGTAGAGTGAGGAGAAGAAGCCTGTGGCGGACCTCCAGCGCTCGCTGTCGGTGTGCTGAGTGAAAACAGCATCAGTTCACAGGGCTTCAACTCGGAATAGGACGAGCGAAGGGCAACGACCAGCAGCTTGGACCGCGGAAGCCACGCGACCGCCGTGGAGGTTCTGTCCGTCGGATGCGTCAGAGGAGGCAGTGTCTTGACGGGCTCGAGCGTCGCCGTGTGGAGCAAATGTAGCTTCCCGTTGCAACACAGCGCAACAAGACTTAGCGTTGAGACACTCGTCGGTTCAGGAGTTGTGGCCATCGTGACTTGCACCAGTTCACAAGATGGCTTCGCCTTGAGATTGCGAGTGGCTAGTCTCTGTGAGCGAAGCGCTGTCGCCTGTACGCTGGTTGGGCGCGAGGCAACGACGCCTTCTTCATTCGTGCACACGCAATAGTAGTCGCCCTCCGTGCGTTTCGTGAGACGAGCCACCGTGAGCATAGAGCGCTGTGCTCCGCTGAAGAGCGCCTCGCCGCCCACGTGCGGGGCGTCGGTGAGCGGCTTGCCGTTGAGAAACCACTGAAACTGCTGCGTGTATCGCGCAACAACGCGCAGCTGGAAACGCGCGCTTGCGTGCACCACGACAGCTCGCGGTGGCTCGCAGTCAACGACGGGCAGCCGCGGCACCGACGGATCCAGACCGAGTGCGACTTTCTTGGCCCGCAGCCGCGCCTTCATGGCGTTTTCCGCCGCGATCTGCTCCAAGCGGATATCCTCCGCTCGCTGGCGCCGCTGGTTCTCTTCGTCTTCAGTCATTTTGCGCAGCTCGTCGGCGTCGGCGTCCTGGTCTTGTTGAATCCATTCGCCTGTCGGGGTGAGCACGCGCCGTAGAAGAATGAGCTTGGCTGTGAGCTGGCCGTCGTTCTCTGCGGTCGCGTGCGTCTGCAGTTGGTGCAGACTCGCTTTTACGCCCTCGGTGGTCGCGCAAAAGCCGTACTTGGCGACGACCATTTGCCACACGTCCAGCACGAACGGCACGTAAAACTGAAGCAGCACAATACCAAGTATATGAGAAGATGGCGTCCCCTGGTTCTCGCACTACACAAAGTGACCGGATCCTACATGGCAAATCAGCGCGACGTCTCCCCATGCTGGTCAGGACGAAATCATCACAGCTACAGTGAGTACTCGTATTTTGAATGCTAGTTCCACTTTCTGACACCCTCGCACCTCGTCCTAAGAGCTTCTGCATCTTGGTTCTGACGGACTCTTGCGACAACGCGCTAAGGATTTCGTCGACCATCACTTCCACAATCCTCCATGAGTAGTCATCCACAACTGACCGCATCAACGAGTATCGTACCGTGGGCCTGGTGCTTGTCGAGGAGCTCAGGGCCCACGTCGCCAGCGTAGCCGCTCGGCGCCTTCTGCTTCGTGAAGTCGGGGCTCACGACGCCGCAGCAGCGGCACTGGACCTGCGCCGACTGCGGTGCCAAGCGAATGAGGTTGCGACCCCCGCACGCCACGCAAACACCGCGAATCTGCAGTGGGAGCGGTGACTTGGCTTGAATCGCTGGGAGTGCTGCTCGAGCACGACGCGGCATCTTGAGTGATTTCCGAAAAATAGAAAATCCGGGAACAAACCACCACCAAGCGTCGCGATCAAATCTCCATCTTCAGAGAATGTATATCGAAAAAAGCGCAATGGGCGGCACGCAAGACGACCAGTGGATCGACGAAGAACCACCACTGCTCGGGGGCGAGGACGAGGACGAGAAGCAGCAGCAAGCGGAGATCTCTATTCCTCCTGCACGAACCAACAACCAAGATGAGGCGGCGGCGAGCATCATGGACGAGATGGTCGCGGTGGCGACTCAGGCCAAGGCGGCGAAACGGCAGCAGCAAGAGCGAGAGCGCCGCTCCTCCATAGGCTTCGGCGCTGGGCTAAAGAAGGGCTTCTTCGCGTCAGCGTCGTCTGCAAAGCCCAAGAAGCAGCCGTCCAAGCCGCGGCGACTCGATGTCAGCCAACATCCCGCTAAACGAGTGAGTGGCTTTGATGTGAACCTTCCTGCATGATTGATGAATACTAAAGGAGCTGTGCAGAGAGAGGAGTCGCTTCGGATCGTAAACACCAACCAAACCAGCGACGCGAAGGCAGAGAACACGCCGTCGTTTGTGTTTCCCGAGGTGCAGGACGCGCTCCAGAGCATGAACCAGCTCACCCCCAACGGTGCGAGTCGCTTTGACACTTTGTCGGGTATTGAGAATCTGACGAGTTGGATCAACACAGACTGGATGAACGAGAAGTTTTTCGCCAAGATGGCTCAAAACCCTAAGCTGCTGCAGGGTGAGTCAGGAGCTCATTTGGTTTTTTTCTGTCGATGCTGCGATTTATAAGCAATCTTGTGCTCGTGTTTCTGTTCCCAGCGTTGCAGAACCCGCGGTTCACGGAGGCGATCAACGAGCTGCAAAAGGACCCACAGGCCGCTGTGCTCAAGTACCAGCGCGATCCTGACGTGTCGGTCATGCTGCGCGACTTCATGGAGTTTCTGGGCAGCCACTTTGAGGAGGTACGGTATTTTTCTCCCACCCCACTACACTGCTTCGCCGCTCAGCATGTTGTGGCTTGCAGTTGGGCAAAGAGCAAGAAAAGATGCAACAGCCGCTTGCGTCAGCGCCTGCACCTGCACCTCCTGCGCCCCTTGCACCCCATGCGCCTCCGATCGTGGACCTGGACAAGACGCGACGCCAGGCGATCGCCAACATGAAGCGGTCACCGGAAGAAGAGGAGTACGTGCAGCGCATTCTCCAGAACCCAGAGCTGCTGGCGGCGCTCTCGGATGCCCGGCTCATGGAGCAATTGCGCCAGTCGCAGCAGGACCCACAGACGTTCCAGCGGCTCGCGCATGATCCAGTGCTGGGTCCCAAGTTGCGTCTTCTAATCGACGCGAAAATGGTCGCGCTTGCTTGACGTACTGAGATAGTGGTACGGACTGATTAAATCCGATTGGGAATCCAACACCTGTAATATCGCATTATTCTATATAAGTAGGTATTGGATTTATGCCACCGCTCCGGCCAGCCAAACAGGAAAACAATCCGATCACCAAGTGAACATGAGCTTGAAGGACAAGGTTGAGGCCGAGATGGCGAGATATCGCACAATCCAGGAGGGTACGTGGTGTGAACAATGAGCCAGTTGGTCGGTGCGATAGAGACTCACGAGCACTGGCGACGGTAGAGGTGCAGGTGCTCGCGACGCAGCGCCAGCAGTACGCGCAGCAGGTCAACGAGAACAACATGGTCAAGCAGGTGCGTCTCCCCCCTCAAAGGCTATTCAGCTCCAAAGCGCACGAGAGGAGAGGGGCAGAAGAATCACTTGTGTCTTTCGTGTACAGGAGTTGGATCTGCTGGACGACGAGGCGAAGGTGTACAAGCTCATCGGCCCCGTACTGCTCAAGCAAGAGGTCGCTGAGGCCAAGACCAACGTCAACAAGCGGCTCGAGTTTATTAACAACGAACTGTACGTGTCTCTTCCACTATACAAAGTGTAAGGTATTATTGAGCTGACGTATGTTGCTACGGTGATAGTGAGAAGGTGAACACCAAGATCGAGCAGAAGGAAAAGGACGCCGTCGAGATCCGCAAAAGCGTACGTTGGGGAATGAATGCGGAAGTATCCTTCGTCAGTACACATCAGTTGGGCTGACTCGAGTGGATGTGTTGCAGATCTCGCAGATGCAGATGACGATGCAGAAGAATGCGGCGGAGGCTGCGCGCAGCGTGGCGGCACAGTAGTTGGCGTCTCACTTGCGGCTTTAAAGTACGAGAGAAGGCGATGCCAAAACAGGAGCTACGCGCATTTGTCTTTTGGTTTGTGGTTGCTTTGTGCTTCTATTGCGGAACATGATACAGTTGGCGCCCTCCTCTAGCGGAATTTACAGCTGTAGCTCGCTTCGCACGTGGGGCCGCGCGCCGAGCAGCTCTTTTGAAACAATGCGCGTGATCTCCTGGAGCGTGGAGCGCGCGACCGGCGTCGCGTGGAGCGTGTGGCGGCCCGCGTCATGGACGCGCACGAGCACGTAGTCGCCGCGCCTGGCGCGCACACCGGCAGTCGACGCGTTGGTCGGCAGTGGCAGAAATTCTGACGCGAGCTCGCCGGCAGAGTGGCTGTGAGCGCTCAGAGAGCCCGGCATCTGCAGGTCCGGCAAGACGCAGCGCTTGCCTGTGTCCGTAAGCCCAGTGAGCATGGGCTTTTCGTCGGTCGAGCGGCGGCTCGGGCCTTGGACAAGCACAACGTGGAGGCGGTCCAAGTCCTCAACGCGATTTTTGACCGAAACAACTTGGCCGTACGTGTCGATCACCTCTTGCAGCCGGCGCAGCTTGGTCTCCTGCGGCACGTCGTCCGCCATTTTGTGCGCCGCATGGGTCCGCGCGCGCACCGAGTACGCGAACATGAACGCGTGGTCATAGCCAACCTGGCGCATGAGCGACACTGTGTCCGCGTGCTCCTCCTCCGTCTCGCCGCAAAATCCCGAGATAAAGTCGGACGAGATGGCTACGCCTGGGAGCTTGGCGCGCATGTTGTCGACCAGGCTCAGATACGCCTCCCGCGAGTAGCCGCGGCGCATGCGCTGGAGCACGCTGGAGCTCCCGCTTTGCGCCGGCATGTGGATATTTTTGCAGATGTTGGGACGCTCATTCATGAGCTCAAAGACGGCGTCGGGGAAGTCTTTGGGGTGCGGTGACGTGAAGCGGATGCGCATCTCCGGGTTGACTTCCGACACGCGCTCCAGCAGGTCCACGAAGCGGAACCCTGGCGCGTCGCGCAGACGGAACATGTTGGAGAATCCGTCGGCGGCCTCGTAGCCGCGGCCGTTCTCCGTCGCGCCCTCAGACTTTTTGTCGTGGTAGCTGTTGACGTTCTGGCCCAACAGCATCACCTCCTTGACGCCTTGGTCGCTGAGGGTGCGCACTTCGTCGACGATGGACGCGATCACGCGGCTGCGCTCTCGCCCGCGTGTGAAGGGCACAATGCAGTACGAGCACATGTTGTTGCAGCCACGCATGATGGACACAAATGCCGACGGGCTGTCCGGGTCGGACCGCACCGGCGCGATGTCGGCGTAGGTCTCGTCGAGCGAGAGCTGCACGTTGACGGCCGCGGTGCCGCCGCGCACGACGCGCAGCAGGTTGGGGATGTCGCGGTAGGCGTCCGGGCCAACGACCAGGTCGACCATCTTGTCCGACTCGAGTAGCTGCGTCTTGAGCCGCTCGGCCATGCAGCCTAGCACGCCGACAGTGGGCAGCGGCTTGCTCTTCTTGCGCGTGCGCAGCAGCTTGACCTTAGTCTGGCGCAAGTGCTCGAGCTTGTTCCAGATCTTGAGCTCGGCATTGTCGCGCACGGCGCACGTATTGAGCAGAATCACGTCGGCCGACTCCTGGTCGCGCGACGGCGCGTAGCCGCTCTCGAGCAGAATCGCGCGCACAATCTCCGAGTCGGCCGAGTTCATCTGGCAGCCGTAGGTCTCAATGTAGAAGGTCCGAGTGTCTTCGGCTGCGCTGGCCTCCTCCAGCTCCTCGAGCGAGCGGACTGCGCCAGCGGCGGGGAAGTTCATCTCGCTCTCTTCGTGATGGTTGTGCTGCTGGTGGAGCTGCTCCGACTGCCCATCGCTGCGCGACTCGCGAATGAAATCCGACAGAGCCGGTCCCGCCGACGGCAGGCGAGAGCTGTGCACTTGGACCTTTGGCTTGGCGGACGAGTGCGCGCGTGCCAGACGCCGCGCCGCCGTCGCCGTCGCCGCCCATCGCTGCGGCCCAAGCATTGGTGTCCTTCGGGCAACTTCTTGACTAACGATATCCGAGTTTCTGGTGGTGGCTGTTTGGCGGGCTGTGTGCTCAATCGGTGTCTACCACATAATATTCCTGCGGTAGAAGATGAAAAACCTCTGTTCATCGAAAGTTGGCGTTGGCGCCAAAAACGGTAGTGAGATTGACGACGGAAGAACCAAGTCAGAGACCGAATTCAATACACACAATGGCGCCGGCGCGGTGGAACTGCTCGCGATGCACATTTGAGAACGACACCGGCGTCTCCAGTTGCGGAATCTGCATGCACAAGCGCCCTTTCTCTGCGCAGTCCAGTGGCGGTGGCAGCGCGCGCACGTCTACCTCCAAGCGCGCCAAGGCCTCGCCGAGCAGTGGCTTCCCCTCGCTGCTGGTGAGCTCCGTGGGCAGCTCCAAAGAGCAGGATGCGCAGAAACTGGCCAAGAAGATGCAGCAGATGCGCGAGCTCGGCATCGACCTGTCTGACGACCAACTCGCGGAGCTGCTGGCGCGCAACTGCTACTGTGTGCCAGTCGCCGCGAGCGCTTACTTTGAGCGATTGGCCCTGGAAGAGTCTGCTTCCAGCTCCGAAGGGTGCGCTTCCGCTGCTGCAAGTGCCGCCGCGCGCGACCAGCGAGTAGCGAGCGCTGTCGCGTATTACGAGACTGCATTCCTCGGGCCACCGTACAGACTGCTCGGCTCGACCACCGTGACGGCCACCATCACGCGCGCGAACTCCAGGCTTTCGGTGGGAGACGAGCTGCTCTTCCAGGGCGAAAACGTCGGCAAGAAGCGCATACGACCAGGCAGCAGCTCGGCTTCCGCTGCTGCGTCGCCATCCCCTGGCGTGTCGTCGTCGTCGCCGCCCGCACACTCGTCCTCCTCCGCGAACGGGATCGTCCGTGTGTCGACGACCGACCACGTACAGCTCGGGCGCCTGGATCGGGAGCTAGAAGTCGTGTTTCACGGGCTGCTGAAAGAAGGACTTGTGTCGCTAGGCGGCGTCTGCGTGGAGCCGCCTTCGTCCCGCGCCGTGTTTGCGTCGTTCCGCGTGGTGCTGTTCGTGTACGTGCACCCGGCGGCCTTCGACATTTTTGAGGAAAGCCACGCGTTGGTCCATTTGTCCGACTCGCTCTACTTCGTGTTGGACTCGATCCACGCGGGAACCGGTGGAAAGACTCCGCTCACCAAGGCGCTGGCGTCGTCGCCCGACGGCAGCGGCGCGGCAGAGGTGCCGCGCGACCTGGAGACGCTCTTCTCGGCCTTCTCTGGCCCAGCCACAGATGACGCGGTCACCAATGTCGACCGTACGAGCGACGAGTTGGCTCCGCTCTTAAAAACTGGCTTCGGACTGCGCTCGCACCAAAAGCAGGCGCTGTCGTGGATGCTCTGGAGAGAGAACCAAGCGAGTGGAAACGCTAGCAACGGGACGGCGAGCGGCTCGGCGCCCGAAGAGTCAAATCCGGTATGACTGTGTCGTGTCAGACTTTCAGTTGGGTGTTGCTCTGCTAACGACTACCTTTTGTTCTTGCAGTTGTGGGAGCAGCGATTGTTCCACTCGAAAGAGACCTACTACATCAATCCGTTCGAGAAGACCGCAAGCTTCAAGTCGCCGCCACCACCGAAGCCCTGCTTGGGCGGCATTCTCGCTGACGACATGGGCATGGGTACGTGGAGCATTCGCTCGTTCGCTTGTTTTTCTTCTCTGACCAGCCATGAACGGGAAATGGAAATTGTGTGCAGGGAAAACGATTATGTTGCTCTCACTAATCGCCCATCGGAAACACTTTGCTACCAAACTTGCACCGTCTTCCTCGCCGTCGAGGTCGCTGTCAAACGCGATTCAATCGGTAAGAGCAGTCCGCAGGGGCAGGACGCTCATCATCTGCCCCCTCAGCCTGTTCCATCAGTGGAAGAACGAAGTGAAGGACCGGTTTCAGCCGCAGACACTGAGTGTTCTGGTGTACTATGGCGACGACCGCAGCGCCTGCACGGCTGCCACCCAGAGCGACGTGGTCCTGACCACTTACGGCGTACTCTGCAGCGAGTTCGAAAAAGCCGCGTCGAAGTCCAGTGTGCTCCTCTCCACGGTTTGGGACCGTGTGATCCTCGATGAGGCCCACAGCATCAAGACCCGCACGACCAGCTACTTCCGCGCCTGCTCGTCGCTGCTGGCGACGCACCGCTGGTGCCTGACGGGCACGCCGCTTCAGAACTCGCTGAGCGATCTCTTCTCGCTGTTGTGCTTTCTCCAGTACGAGCCGTGGTCGCGCATCGCTTGGTGGCAGCGCGTGATCGCTCGGCCGTTCGAACAAGGCGACGAGGACGCACTGGCGCGGCTCAAGGTGATCATCAAGCCCATTCTGCTGCGTCGCACCAAGCTCTCGCGGGATGCGCAGGGCAACAGCATCGTCGAGCTGCCGCCCAAGACCATCGAACTCGTGCGGTTGCAGTTTTCGGAACAAGAGCGCACGTTCTACCAGGCCGTGTACGACCGCAGTCGCGCCGAGTTCAACGGTTTTGTTACGAGCGGCACGTCCATGTCAAGCTACATTGCGATATTCGCGCTGCTGCTGCGCCTGCGGCAGGCATGCGACCACCCATTTCTCGCGCTTGGCCGCAACTCCGAGCTGGCCGAGTCCTCTAGCAAGAGCAGCTGCGGCTTGAGCCACGACACTGCGGCATCTGAGGCGCTGCGGCTCGAGCGGCTGCCCGGCGAGACCATGGACGGCTACTTTCATCGTATCTCCTCCCGTCTTCACCGAGACGCTGCTGATATACAGGCGGCCAGCACCAGCACCGACAACTCGGGAGCGAGCGGTGCGCCTCCGTCGTCTCAGTACATCAAGAACGTGCTCACGCAGATCCAGGAGGAAGGCATTGACGCGCAAGAGTGTCCAGTGTGTTTGGATCCGCCGCAGCGAGGCGTGCTCACGCCCTGCGCGCACTTGCTCTGTATTGACTGCCTGCGCGACAGTCTCACCAATGACCCCGACATCGGCTGCCCCGTGTGTCGGACGCCCGTGGAAATGTCCAAAGTGTACGCCATCTCCACCGCCGTCAGCACCACGCCATCAGCAGCGAGCTCGTCTGGTGACGGTAGCGAGCGCCAGGGGACGGACGACGCGTTGTCGACGCTGTTCCTCAGCTCGAAGCTGCGGCGTCTGGTCCTCGATCTGCAGACCATCCGCGCAGAGGACGACCGCGACGGCGCCTCCTCTCCGCCCACGCGCCGTAAAGTAGTCGTGTTTTCCCAGTGGACCCACATGCTCGAGATGGTCGTAGAGGTGCTCGCGCAGCACCAATTCCGCTCGTGTCTCTTTCACGGCGGCATGAGCCAGGAGGCGCGAGAGAAAGTGCTGGACACGTTCCACTCGGATGTGGATGTGGACGTGCTGGTGATCAGTCTCAAGGCCGGCGGCGTGGGACTCAACCTCACATGCGCGTCGGTCGTGGTGCTGCTGGACCCGTGGTGGAACCCAGGCGTGGAGGAGCAGGCGATCGACCGCGTCCACCGCCTGGGCCAGATGCGAGACGTGCTTGTCAAGCGCTACATCGTGGACGAGACGGTGGAGGAGATGATCCTTCAGCTCCAGCAGCGCAAAGAGAAGCTGGTCAAGAACGTGCTCGTGGCGGCCAAGGCGGACCGCGCCAGCGAGCGGCTCGGCATGGAGGACTTGCTGGCCTTCTTCAAGTGAGGCAGCCATATCATGTAAAAGAGGCCAAATATGTATCAAAGGAGGATTAGTCCCTTGTCAAGCTCTTTCTATCTGCCCCCATACGGGACACTGTGTGCTTTAAGGCTGGACACAAGCGCCAGCACGATATTCGCCACCGGCGCCATTACTGTATTGCCAACGCGTCCGCTGCTGCGTCGCTCGACCAAAGCTCTCTGCGCTGGTCATTCGCTCAGTTTGCTACCGCAGTAGTAGTTGCGACTGGGAGTGACGTCGAGAGAGGCAGCAAAATGCTGACGCGCGCCAAGGCCCGCGCGGCCAACCAGCACGTGTTCGTCGACGACAAGTGGAACGACGCGTACATTCAAACCAAGGACGAGCAGATCGAGATGTTGCACGCGCAGCGCGTGCTCAAGAGCTGGGAGGACGACGAGGACTCGGAGCTCGAGACCGCCGCCACCGGCGAAGGCGTGGGCGAAGGTGAGGGAGGCGAGGTTGAGGAGGAAGACGAGGACCGTTGGATCTCCGACGACAGCGACGACGAAGACGCAGACGAGGCCAACGCAGCGGACGTGCAGCGCAAGAGCAAACGCAGCAGTGGTGGTAGCGTCGGCAGCAGCGCGCTGGCGGGCGGAAGCTTCGTGGAAAACGCGCTGTGGACGGCGGCGGCCGCGAGCGTCGCGCCTGTCGTGGTCTACGGTGTCGCTTTGCGCTGTTTCCCGAGCGCCAGGCGGCGAAAGTCGTCTTCGTGGCCACTGCAGAGTCGTAGCTTTGGTGGGACGCTGGTGAAGGCGTACACCAATGTGCTGTCGATCGCCATTTTGCTGGTGGTCGCGGCCTGGGGCGTCTGTGGAGATTTCGTGGTGCCGCACGCTCTTCGATGTCTCCGCTGGCGACTGCTCTCACGCCGCGTTGACGCGTGTGCAACGCGGTTCCTGGACGACTGGCGAGACGTAGCGGTGCTCGGGGCGTCCGCTCTGGTGTTGGCGACGCGCAAGCTGCAGCAGCTTGTGCTCCGGTCAGCGTTGCTCGCCGTCGTCGCGTGGCTTCTGCTGAGCTTCCACCGCCTGTGGCTCAAGTCGGTCGTGCTGCTGACGACAGCGGGTGCGCTCAGCGTGCAATTAGTCGCGCAGTTGCGCGCCGAGCAGCGCAGCTCCATTGAGATCGCGTCGCTGGATCCTAACTTTGCCTTTGCCAACGAGAGCATCTTCGTACGTTTGTTTCCCACCACCACTACTCTTGAGTGATTCCGACTGATTCCGACTGATCCCAAACGATCTGCTCTTTTTGTAGATTGCGATCGACGGTCAGAACCTGGAGCAGGGTGCGACTGTGGCCTGGGTACCGTACTGGGGCGTGCTTCAGCATCTTCAAGCGTACGAATGCGACAAACTTTTCCCACAGCCATTGCGCAACGGCGGCGTGCGCGTGGCCTTCGACCAGCTGAACGAGTTCGTCCCGTGCTACGCGGCGCGCGGTCACGACGACGACTTCAAATGCTTTGAGCAGCTGCGACTGCGCGTGAAAGACCCCAAGAGCGTGCCCGGTTGGTCGCTGTACGGCAGCGATTCCCAAGCGCTTGGCAGCGACGAGCTCTAACGACTGAATGTCGCCCAGAATATTAGATTAAGGAATTCTATCGATTGTTGTAGGAGTACTGTAGCCTGATATACAAGTTCATCGCTTGGAGGCTCCCGGCTGCATGTACCGCGAGGCCACGTGGACGACGCGCTTGGATCGCGGAGAAAAGATCGTACCTGCTGAGCTCGTTGGCGCCGTGCGGGTTCCTGGGTCGTTGGACGGCGGAAGAACCAGCTTCCGCTTGGTGCCCGACAGTCCAGGGGCGTTCGACGCGGCGCTGTCGGCGGTGTTGTTCTCCTTCTCGTTGCTTAACCAGTGCTGGATCACGCGCGGCGCTGTGGATCCGGACGCAGAGGATACCGTCGCTGGCGTGGCTGTGATGGTTCCTCGTCGGGCTGTCGCCGTTGCCGATGAGCCACTCGCGAACCGCAGAGGGTTGGCGCTGGACTTGGATTTTCGGCCGACCATTCGTTCCATCGCCGCGCGCGTCTTCTCGTACTCGCTTTTAAGCGCCGCATTCTCTTCAGTGAGCGACTTCAAGCGCGCGACCTCTTTTTCCAGTCTACTCACGTGTTTTTGCTGGTGCTGCGCAGCCGACAGCGCGTCAGATTTCTGCGCGATGACGTTCTCCACGAGCGTCCGAAGATCTTGGGTACTACTGTTGCTGCTGCCAGCTCCACCACTGAGCGTCGCTCGCAGCTCTTCCTGCAGCTGCTTCATCATCTCGCCGTTGGTGCGCATCGTCTCGCACTGCTGCTTGAGCGCGCGCACTTCCTTCTCCATCGCAAACTCTTTGTCTTTCCACGACAGCTCCTGCTTGAGCTCGAGCCGCTTGGCCTCGTGGTCGCGCACAAGCACCGCATCTTCCGTCAGCTTTTGCTGCTGCGATAACTTGAGCTGCAGCACCTGCGCGTTTCTTTCAAGCTGCAGCATCTCCTCCTCTCGTTTGCTAAGCTCGCTCTGGATGCGGTCCACTTCGCTTCTGTAGAAGGCCGCGTCACGCTCGCTCTGTCCGCTCTTCTCGTTGGCCGCGGCCACGCGCACCTCGAGCGTCGCGTTCTCCTCTTTAAGCTGCAGGAACTTGGCCATCGCGGCCGTGAGACTCGCTTTCGTGTCGCTCAGCTGGCTCTGCAGCGACGCGCGCTCGTCGCGCAGCGCGTTGGCCTCGCCGCGCAGCCCCGCGGCTGCTTCCATCGCTTGCTGATGACGCGAAGCGAGCGCGTCATACTCTTCCTTAGCGACGCTCTGCTGCGCACCGCTCTCGTGCCGCTGGCGGGTGGCCACGCGCTCGCTCTCGAGCTCTTTGATCTGGAGCGTGAGCCGCTGCAGCTGCTCGCCATGGATCGACGCCTCGGTCTCTTTCTGTCTGACGGCAGCCTCCAGCGCCTGGATCTTGTCGCTTTGGTACTCGACCAGCGTCTGCCGCTTGGCCGCGTCGCTTGCGTGGGTCTGCTTGAGCGTCTCCAGCTCGCTTTGAAGCGCGCGTGCGGCCGCCTTGCGCGTCTGGGCGTCGTGCTTCACCGCCTGCAGCTCCGCGCCGCTGCTCTTCCACGCCTGGTCCATCTTGCTCAGGTTGCGCAGCGCCTTGGCGTACTTGGCGTCCAGCGTCTGGAGTGACTGCTGCGCGCGCGCGGCCGTGTCCTGCGCCTCGAGCAGCGCCGCCTTCAGCGCGAACGTCTCGGCCTCGAGCGCCGCGGCCGACGCGTCGCCGCCCACGCGCATCAGCAGTCGCTCGCGCAGATGCGCGATCTCCATCTTGAGGTTCATGGCCTCGCGGTCGCGGTGGTCGGCATCGCTCAGCGCCGCACCCAGCAGGCCACTCGCAGAGGAGGAGGAGGCGGAGGCGACGTCCATACGGGCTGCTGGTATTTTACTGGTTCAAACGTTCAAAAAGACGCGGCAAAAAGGGAGCACAAAGGAATTCATTATCTGTAATGGAATTCATTATTCTGTAAAGGAATTAATTATTATCTCGACCAAATATTAAATTTCTTTGAGTGGATCAGCATTAGTCAGCGCTGACTCACTAACATAACGATCCAATTTATTGACCAATGAATTGTTTTCTCGTGATGTGACCCCTTGCCACTAAACTATGGAGTAGTCAAAGACATGCCATGCCGACTTAAGTTGTTCTCGATCTGCACCTGCTCCGGCCTTGCTTGACTTGTTCTCGTCTCACTTTCCACCTACTGCACTTCGAAGTATGAGAACGATTGCAGAAATAAAAGTGTCTGTAATTAGGGTGCTAGGAAAAGTAAAACTTACCTTGCAGTACTGGGCTTTGAATCGCAAGTGGGAACGAAACCTGGTTCGGAGCAAATTGCTTACTAATTTGCAAGTTTCCCTTCCGTCCTAAAATAGCATCCGCATAGAAGCTCTTCCCACGCATTTTGTACGCGGCTCAATCCATGCACTCGATCTCTCTGCGTGGTTCTGAGTCGAGGCTTGCCATTGCTGCTGGCACTGTTTCTCGTCGTTGACGCAACAGTTCAAAAATGGGCTGCGCGGCGTCGATCGCCGGTGGCACCAAGAGCTCGGCCGATGTCGTCCCGGTGTCGACGTCGACGTCGGCCGGAAAGGGAGGCACCTCGTTGCGAACGCTAGCCAAGAGCCCGACGGTCAAGCTGCTTCCACAAAGCGGCGACGACGCGGACCGCAAGAGCACGCTCCAGCCCGCGCCAAAGGTCGAATCGGACCCGCTCAGGCGACTGCAGACCATGATCCTGGAGATGGGGCGACGAGGAAAGATTGAGCTCACGTCAGTCGTCGCGCGCGAAGGCTCGGGCGGGGAGCAAGGCACGCTCACCGTCGAGCAGATTCCCAGTCTGCGGCAGATACCAGCCTTAATTCTGAGCTTGACGACCGTCACGGAACTGATCTTGCGGTGCAACCAGATCACGCAAGTGCCCAACGAGATCAATCAGCTGCAGGCGCTGACCGTCTTGGACGTTTCCGAGAATCAGCTCAGCGAGCTGCCGCGCGAGATCACGGATCTGCCCAATCTCAAGGTGCTCGAAGTGGCCGAGAACCACTTGGTGGCGCTGCCCGACACGATCGGGTGTCTCACCAAACTTGAGATCCTGCGCGCAAACCGCAACAAACTGAAAGAGATCCCCGACAGCATCGGCGCGTGTCGACGGCTCACGATCTTCAACGTGTACAACAACAGCATCACGACTTTAGGCAACGGCCTGGAAGAACTGACGGAGCTGGAGGAGCTCACAATCAGCAACAACCAAATCACGACTCTGCCCAGCATGTCCAAATGGCGCAAGGTCAAGTATTTGTACCTTCAAGCCAACAAGCTCACGTCGCTGCCGGCGCTGGACGGACTCATAGAGCTGGAACTGATCCAAGTGTTCCAGAACGCGCTAACCGAGCTCCCTTCGATGGAGAGTGTTCCGCTGCTCAAAAAAATCGATGTCAACTGCAACCAGATCCGAGAAGTGCCGGCGTCCATCGAGTTCATGCCGCAGATCGTTCATTTGAACTTCCGCAAGAACCGCGTTACGTGTCTTCCGCCGTTTCTCGCCAAGTGCCGCACGCTCGAGATCCTGGACTTTGGCAACAACCCGGTCGCGCCGCCTATTCCACCGGCGCTGACCCACTTGAGCAACTTGAAGACGTTGCTTCTGGACGGCGCGCAAGTGACGCACCTGCCGATCGAGCTGCTTGGGCTGCAGAAGCTCATCCGCGCGCACTTTGGCAACTGCCTCCGCATGGACGACCAGGAAACGTCCGAAGTCGTCGTGGACCTGCGAGAGCGGTGTAAGGCGAATGGCGGGTGGCTCAAGACGGGCTAGTAGTATATAATAGTAGTAATACCACGTTTCCAGGCCACGAAAGCACATTTATTGTTTAGGAATTGTCGGGGGCGGACGGAAAGCATTCCAATATTGTCACAAAAACAATAATCGCCGGAAGAGACAGTAAGTAGTGCAAGACTTCGACATTCTTGGAGTCTTTCACTCCAGGAATGCGGCGCACTGATTCGGTCGTCGTCATCATCCTCGGTCTTCTCTGTCGCTATAGCTAAGTTGCGGTTTTATCGGTAAAAAGATCGTTCATCGGTGAAAAATCCCACTCCGCAACGACCGTACCTGCTGCCTCATCATTGAGCGAAGGGTGTTATGGACTGTTTTCCCGTATTCCTCATCAGTTTTCGAACGTAAATCCAACAAACTTGAAGCAATCGAAGCGTGGGGCAACGACCGCGGGAGTTCTGTATTACCACGGCTGCCTAGCTTTGAAGACTATTGTACGTCGGCGCAGCCAACTGCTGCTGCCGCTCAGTGATTTTCTGAATAAGCGCTTGGCGCATGAACTGCTGGCGCGCGAGCTTGCGCACTTCCTTTAGGAAGCTCACAAGCTCCATTTCGCCGTTGCTCAGTGCGCGGTCCATGAAGTAGAGCGCGTCGTCGATGGCCTGGTGCTCAGCGATCGCGTCCAGCAGCCTAGAGGGACAAGAGTAATTAGCACCAGGGAAGCTCAGAGTGGCTCAAGTTTGACTTCGCCACGTACTGCTTGGACAACACATCCCCTTCTATCAGAATGGCATCCGGATTCACCGCCTCCTGGTGAAAGCAATAAAACCACCATCAGATCCACCGTCGACATCGCAACACTGGTAACTGAGCGCACCTCGGTTTCGTTCTCCTCGAGCCACGCTTGCACTTCTTTGTCTTGCGATTCAATCAGATCCTTGGATCGGAGCAAATCATCGCGAAGGAATTCGAGCGATTGGATCCCACGCTCCACGTTTTCTCTCGATTGCGTCAGCTGCAGCTGGTGTTCGAATTGAAGATCAATATCGTCTACATGGGGGATCCAGATTAGTCCATGTTCCAACCGCTCTAGCTGCCCCCGATGTATAGCTCCCATTACCTCGGACGCGTTTGAACAGTTTCTCCATTTCTTGCTGAATCTTGCCCGTGACCTCCAGCTTCATCGACGCTGCTCGGTCCTCATACCGCACAGCGGTAGCAGGAGCTGGAGAGGGCGATGCAGAGTACGACGGGTTGCCAAACAACGACTCGGTGGGCTGTGGTTGTGACGGACGCGCGTTCTGGTAGCCCGAGTATCCATGGTACTGCTGTTGCTGCGAGTTCTGGTACGAAGAGGACGAGGAAGACGAACCTCCCTGGTATGCTACTTGTGGGTATGTGAAAGACGGTTTGAGTGCAGGGGAGGCTGGCGGGTTGTATGCTGCAGCTGGAAACTGAGGAGCTGCTTGGACCGGGCGCCTGAACACTGGCGGAATGTTCCCGAAGATTGAACACATATGCGCAACGAGCTCGACCATGGTGAAGTCCTGCCAAGTCGGTATATTGACCGATCAGTAACATATCTCACCATGACTTGAAGGAGAAGCCATGCAAACCCACCTGCCGCCACTCGGAGATGTAAGGGATCCGCACGAACCCTTCGCTGCTCACATGCGGGTGCCCAGGCTTGACCATCATATCTACTCCGTGGACAGAATCTCTGCGTCAGACTGCCGCCGCCGCTCGAGGGTACAAAGTGAGGTCGTACCGGGAGTAGGTCGAACGAAACACACGGGTGGTGCCATGGGATACGTTTCCACCATCCAGAACTCGACGGGGATGTTGTACTGGTTCCCGCGGTAGAATATCGGGATCGTCCCTTCAAGGTTCAGCAGCGTACTGGTTGTACCATCGTTGTGTGCTATTAGCGACAAACGAGAGGGGTCAGCGTTGTCCTTCCCTCATGGGGGAATCATAGTAGAAGCCGTGTGTACCAAAGGTGCCGCAGTTCGGCTGCAGCGACGGGATCTGCCGCAGGAGGTTGTAGACATCCTGCCGCACGCGCGAGCTTTGCTGTACAAACCACCAAGATTCGTTGAACAGAGTTGTCGTGCCGTTGGATCCGCGGATGGTACGCACCAGATAGCACTGCAGCGACGAGAGGATCTGGTCCAAGTTGCTCACATTGCTCGAGTACATGGCGCCGCCGCGGGCGAGGGGGCTGCGCAGCTGAGCGCGCGAATCGCCGAATGGTCAGCGCCACGAGACGGCCAGTTGGCTCCCGGTGCAGCAGAGGGGGCGAGCGCGCGACGTCCGCTTGGGAGTCGAGGGTGGTGTTCTTCGCTGCTGCTTCTGTCAGGAGGAGCCTTCCCCACAACAACTCACAAACAATGCACGCCCGCCTGCCTACTGAAGTATAATACCGGAGCTCCTCCAACACACCAAACTTCACTGTACCCAGCAAACGGTACAAGAAACCATCATTCTGTCTGTGTTTGCACACCGCAGGCACCTGAGCTTAAAGACAACATGGCCACTTTCTACTGTGCTAGGTTGGATGCCCTTGGCGCACGTGGGACAGCGGCGATGTAGCCATTGATCGGGCGGACACGCACCCACTGCCGGCGGTGCTGACAATGGATGTGGCTGGCGGTTGCCGCAGCACTGCGAGTCCACCGTTGGACAGCCGCTCGCGCCGCCGCTGCTTGCGGTCGACGGCCTCGAGCGCCTTGCGCCGCAGAAACGGCGTGTCGCGCGGGCTCCCCACTACAACCTCCACGGACTGCGATGGCGATGGCGACGGCGACGGCGACTGAACGTGGCGCTTGCTCAGCTCCGAGTAGAAGCGCAGCATCGCCAGCAGCAGCTGGTGGCGCAGCGAACTGGAGAGGAAGTACGAGCCCGGCGGCAGGAACGGCAGCAGCGCGCGCAGCTCGCCCACGAGGTTGTCCGCGAGCAGTGCGCCTTCCTGCAGAGAGAGCACGCCCGTGAGCGACAAGCCGCCGCCGCCATTCGGGGGCTGCTGCTTGGAGCGACTAGTCGCTCGACGCGGCGGTGAATCTCTGTCGTCAATCGCGTTCGGAGACTGCTGCCGGAAGAGGCGCGACGATGGCAACAGATAGCCGTCCAGGTTCTCGGGCGCGACGTGGCTGCCTCGCAGCCCCTTGAGGTCGAAGATGACGAAATCTTGCTCGTCCACTTGGCACGCCACGTGGCGAGCGCACACACTGGTCTTGTCTGCGGCATCCGACCGAGATGGACCGTCGCGGGTGGTCCTCATGCTCTTAAGGAAGCCCGCCCAGTCCGTCTCGGGCTTGGTCTCGGACTCGGCGCCGCGCGTCGTGTCCAGTTTGATCACCGGCTTTTGCGGCGGCGGCTTCGTCTTGTGGAGTTTGTCGTAGATGCTGGACATCGCAGCAGTCGCCTGCTTGTTGCGGCTCTTGGAGTTGGACATCGCCAATACGGCCGCGCGCAGAATCGATTTGACCTGGACGGACTCGTCCACGCGCTCGTCGTCTCCGCAGTCCTCCCCAGCGTCCCCGTCTCCCGCTTCGGCCAAAGAGCCGAGACCAGCACCTAAGGCGCTCGAGCGGTTCCTCTGCATCGCCCGATACAGCAACTTGAGCGACGTTTTCGCCTGCAGCACGCGCTCGCCGCGACGCTCGAGCTCGCGCTTAAACTTTTCCTGGACCACGAGAATCAGCTTTTCGATCTCCACGCGGTGGTGCTGCTGAATCTCGCTCTGCCGCCGTTCGTACTGCTCGATGATTAGCTTCTTGTATTCGAGTAGACCCGCGACGTACTGCTTCTTGAGACGGGTGATCTCATAATTATGGGCGAGTTGCAGTCGCTCCAGTTCCAGTTCGCCGACGCTCTTGATATTCGCATTGCCTTGCCCTGAACTCGCTGGTCTCGCTGCCTCCGCCGTGCTAGCCGGCGGTGGGGCAAGCCGTCGAGTCGTGGTGGCGTCGTCTTTAATGAGAACTGGAATCGGAGTCGCCGTCGGGTCTTGCTCGTACTGAGCGATACTGAGGTTAAGGCTCGCGTCCGTCTGGCCTTCCATCGTCGACACCCGCTCTGGAAACACCGAGGTGACGACCTGCAACACGGCGTCGTTAAGCTCCTTGTCGTCCTGCTCGGCCTCCGAATCGATCGCGTCGTCGTCGCTGCCACTCGTCGACAGGTCGTCGCTCAGCTGCGATTGCCTCCTTCCGCTGCCGTCATTTCCGCTGAAGGAGGAGCGCCTTCGTTGGCTCGTCACGCTTCGGAACGACAGTGCGAACGACGAGGCACGGCGGGCGCTCGCCACTTTCGACACTGGCGGCCGCGAGTTCATCACGTCTTGGGCTTTGGACTGCATCTCCCGAACAATGCGCGTCAGCTCGCTGTTGTCCACTTCAAACTTGCCGCAGGCGTCCATGAGACCGCTGACCTTGTTTTGCAGGTCTCGGATCGTGGCCTCCTGGTCACGTATCTTCGCTTCGAACCGCTGCCGTTCTTTGTTCGACAACTTGTCCCCGCGGGAATTCTGAACAACTCTGGCATCAGCTCGCTTGTTGGCCTCAGCGGCTTCGGAGGCCGACTCGGCTGCAGCCGTCTCGGCCCGCATACGCACTGCTTCGCTTTCTTTGAGCCGTTCTTTGTACTTTTCCAATTCCGAGTTTTTCGCGCGCAGAACGAACTCGTGCTTCATCACTTCCTCCGCTTCGGTGTGGACTCGCTGCTCCAGCTCGACGATTTTGAGCTCAGCCTCGCCCAGGGTCTTGAGCGTATTTTGGTACTTGTCTCGCCACATGGTCACATTCTGGTGCGAGGTCTCGGTCATTGTCTGATGATCGGAAAGTCGAGACGTAAAATCCTCCCGAGCGGTCTTGAGCTCGTCGTGCTTCATCGCCATCGCGATCTGCGCTTTCTTGAGCTCCTGGCTCTGGTCCTCCATGGTTGCCAGCATCTCTTTGTGCGACTTGACGTGCTCGTGTAGCTGCGCGAGGATCATGGCCTTTTCCTTGTGGAGCCCATCGACCGTGATCTTGAGGTTGCGCATCTTCTGCTGGGAGTCGGAGTCCGTTCCCTTTTCCGCAGCCTCGTCCATCTCTTCGCTCAGCTGCAGCTGCTTGACGACCTGCAGCGTCTTGGCCAACACGGCTTTCATCTGCTCGGTCTTCTGCGCCGCCTGATCCAAAACGAGCGAAAAGCTCTGTTCGCCTCCTCCGATGGCATCGAGCACCTCAGAGTCTTCCGCGAACTCGGCCACTATGGCCCGTTCGGTGCGGGTGCTGGTCTTGGCCAGGGAAGAGTGCGTCGCCATCAAGAGGTCGCCCACTCGCCAGTGGACGGGGGCCTCCAACCGCCCACCGTCCCCATCGTCATCATCGTCGACGTAAGCTCTGCCGCACTCAATCGACTCGTCGTATCGCCGCACAAGCTCGGCGACTCGCGACTGGATCTCTCGAACGTGCGGGTTCCCGCTGCTGGCGTTGCCGTTGGCTGTGCCTGGTGTCGACACGGACGCGCTCATGAGGGAGTCATTTGTGGCGAGCGCGAGCGACGTCGCCAGGCGTGAACCGGCGGACGGAGACACGCTGGCATCGCCGGCGATGCGTTGAACATTCGGTCGACGGGGCGAGAATGTTGCCTGACCAGTTGACGGGTTGACTGCCGACTGAGCAGGCGACCCTCCGCCGCGCTTGGGTCCGCGATGTGGCGATGACATACGAAGATCACTCAGGAGCGACCACCTAGCGGAAGAAACGGCACATCGATCAAAAGTAACACGCTTGCCCGAAGCTGGACGACGGAGCGAATTGCGTCTATGGCATTCATTCCCACAATCATTTTTGCTACAAGAACTCCGTTGCATTTCCTACTAAAAATACAAAATGCAAAACCAGGATCCAAAACTGAAGATGGAGGAGGAGGGGGAAGCTTACGAATTGTCGACAATGTTGAGCAGCGTCTTCTCGACGTCTTCGAAGCGTTCCGATCCGGAGCGGCCGCGCGTGAAGTAGCCCTGGATGCGCATTTTCTCGGTTTCGCTCAGCGACTCCAAGCAGAACTTGAGGTGCGATGGCGTCAGATCCTTTCGTGAGATCATGCCCCGCACTTCATTATTGCGGTTTAGCACGACCTGTTTGGGGAAACACCATCAAGTCAGCTTCGATAGCTATATCCATTGAGAACGGGCAAGATCACTTACCAAGTGACGCAGACCCAACGACCGGAAGAGGCGGAACGCCCGAGGCACGGGCGTCTGGTCTTGCACCGTGTGCGGAGTGGTGTTCATGTACGGCGTGAGGTCCATCCACAGATCCCGCTCATCGTCGTCGATCTTGATGTCGTGGATGGTTGGGTAGCGTGGGTAGTTGCTTTCCAGGTCACGGTACGACAGAGCATACTCGTCGTTGTACAGCAGGGTCGTGTCGCCTGCTGGGCGTCGTGTGAACGGCAACGGTTTCTCGACGAAAAAGTCTTTGCGTTGGAGCAGCACGCACAAATGACGGCGGTAGATGAGCCCCGCAAATTTGTTGCGGCGGCGGAGACGCTGTCGTGCGTCGCTCGCGCTCTCCCCTTCGCGCGGCTTGCCAGGGATCACGACAGGAAAACCACCGTGGTTGCAATCGCGGAGGATGTCGTAAATCTCGCCGACTTTCGCGATCTGGTTCACAGTGACGGGCGGTGTGCTCATGATGTTGACCACGCGAAGAAATCTCGCGTAGAACGGCGGATCAAACTCCAAGAACGGCAAGTGTTTGAGATGGATGTGGACGTCGTAGAGGCCTTCGTTGAACGAGTTCCCAACCCAGCGAGCGGCCATGAGCGAGACCATGATCGGTAGACCCCACTCAATAACGCCTGTACACTCGAGGATGATGACCGTCAGTGAAATCGTCATCCGCGCCATTCCGCCCAGCATTGATGCGGCCCCGATCAACGCAAACATGCCATCTTGCGCGCCGACAGGGAAGCCGAACCAGTGGACGCCCATGACGCACAGGCGACCAAACGCTGCTCCAGACAGAAGCGACGGAACGAACAATCCGGACGGCACCGCGATACCGTAGGTCCAGCACGCGAACAGGTAGAACACAGAGACGAAGATCAGCAGCGATTTGGTCGAGAAGGAGCCGTCGCCGGTGAAGTGCAGCAGCTGCTTGATCGAAGTCGAGTACGAGACTGTGAAAAGTGATCCGAGGTCGTTGTACTGGCCTTCCGGGCAGTACAAGGTGACGAGCGACTCGGCGTACGGCCCGCCAAGCGGGCGGCACTCGCCAAAGTAGTACGGCAGCCAAAACGTGGCCGCCGCCATCGACAGACCGATCAGAAGCGCTTCGGCGAACTTGACCCACCGGTTCGTGACGGCGCGCTGCCTCCAGAGCGTCAGGTACGTGTTCGCCTGGTTGAACGCGGCGCCGAAGAGCCCGCCGAGCATGCCCATGGTGATGAAGATCATCAGATCGAGAATCTCGTACGACTTGCTGCCAATGAAGGGGCCGAACGAGAACGTGCCCGTTTGCGTCCCGAGCGTTCCGAAAAAGATGTGCTCTTCCGCCGACTTGTCGGCATCCGGGCCGTCGGTCTCCATGAATGAGATGAAAAAATTAAACACAAACGCCGAGACCATGGCGCAGAAAAACGTTCGCCACGTGAGGTTCTGGTGCCAGAAGGACGCGCCTTCTTCCAGCGCGAACAACACACCGCCGATTGGCGCGCCGAAGGCGGCAGCGACGCCTGCCGCCGCGCCACACGAGATAAAGTCGCGCTTCTCCTTGTCGTTCCGAAAGCCCTTGAACTTGGTCCAGCTCGTGTCAATCCCGAAGCTCGAGGATTTGCCCTGCGAGAGGCCGGCGCCGATGACGGCACCGCTGTGGATCATCGGACCTTCCTTGCCAACCGCAAGGCCACCGGCCACCGAGAAGAGAATGCCAAAGGCTTTGCAGAAGAGCGTCTTGAAGCGGACAACGCGGTGGATCTTAATGCCGTTCAGCGTCGCTTTGATCTCGGAGATGCCCGAGCCGCCCGCGACGGGACACAGGATGGCCACCATGTACGCGGCGACCGACACGAAGCCGACGCTGATGCCGGCGTAGATCGCAAAGCCCGCGCCAAAGGGCATCTCGCCGGTCTTTTCGCGGGCGACAAACTGCTCCATGCTGGTGGTGCGGAAGCTCGAGAAGATCTTGGTGAAGGTCTCCACAAAGCACGCGACGATGGCCGTGGCCAGGCCGATGCTGAAGGTCATAACCCAGCGGCCAATGTTGAGCGCGCGGATAGTCTCCTCGGTTTGCTCGTGGTCGTGCTGCATGTTGACACGGCTCTCGAAAAAGTCATAGTCGTAGGACTCGAGATGCTGCGCCTTGATCTTCTTCTCGTGGTCGGCCGCATCGTCTTCGACCTTCTGTTTGGCGCCCTTTTGCTGCTGCAGCTGCTCGCGCTTGGCGTGAAGCCAGTCGAGGATGCTCGTGCCCTGCTTCTGCCGCAGCGACTCCTCGATCTCGAAGCGGGCGAAGCGCGCGCCAGAGTAGATGTCGTCCGGGAACGAGTGCGTGCGCTGGATGCCCGCGGAAAAGTCACTCGCCTGGTAGTACCGCTGAGGCGGCGGCGGCGGCGGCGCCATCGCGAGCGCTGCGCTTGTACTCCGTCGCGGCTGCTTGCTCCACGGCGGGCCGACAGCCGCCGTCGCCGCGATGTCGTCGTTATCTTCGTCGGCGTCAGCATCAGTATCTTCGTCGGCGCCCGTATTGGCATCGGCATCAGCGTCAACATCAGCGTCTGTGCCTTCGACTGGTGCCTCGGGCTCGATTACGTCGCCAAGGCTGCTGGAGCGCGTGCTGCTGCTCAGGCGTGTGCCACCGGCGTCGGCGTCCGGCAGCTCGCCGTCGTCTCGTTCGTGGTGCTCGATCAGCGACAAGCGCACGCGGCGCGTGCTGCCCGAGGCGCTGCCGCTCGCACTGGCGCCGCTGGCGCTGGCGCTGCTGGGGCTGCGCTTGTCGCCCAGCAACGCATCGGACTCGCTGGGTTCCATGGTGGTTGTGGTGAAGTGACGCGTGATGTGGGAGCGGGCGATGGATGGATCGAAGGGCGGCTCGTGCGTGGAAGATACGCCCAGAGGGAGAGAGAGAGAGAGCGCGCTCCGACTGACTGACTGCCACAGGCAGCGAAAAGAGAAGCGCGCTGGGGTTCTCTGTGTCTGTGTCGCAGGCGCTGTCGGCCAATTAGCAGCTCAAGATGCGAGTGGCTTCAGCGTTTCCCCGCCGACGGAAGAAGACGATGACGGTAGAGGCGACTGGAGTCAGTGGATCGATTTATATCCAATAAATGATCCCCATACGGAGAGACGTATATAATTGGTGAAAACGTGAACCGACTGGAGTCTACCCAGACGGCGCGAAAACCTGGAGGGGCGGAACTGGCCGTTTGCGTTTGCGCACCAGCTGGCCGAAACACTCTACTAAAACCGAAGGGTAACTTGCTGACGAAAACTGTACCCGGTCCAATGCCCATGTTACGCTGTGGAGAGCATAGGTCCGCCGCCCGTCTGACGTCTCTTTCGTTCACGCTTGTGTGAACTCATCTCGGGCCGTGGACGACGCTGCTGTGTTGTGACGGCGCGCTTCTTTTTTTTATGAGTGGTTTTGTGCTTCATTTGTCGGTGGGTTGTTTTTCTCGATTCGAATCGAACGAATGGCATGCGACCGAGGACGTTTCTTCGTTGGCAAATTTCAGATCCAAGAGTTTCGTTTTTCGTTCCCTCGAATCATGGCGTTGTGGTGGTTCTTTGAAGCCTGTGGCAGACGGACGCGAGAGCAGATGCGGTGATCTCCGCACCATGGTGGAACACTTTGGTACATCGTGGTGTGGTGCGAGCCGAGCCGGATGTTCGACTCATGGGATTGAATTGGAACCTCTCCGCGATGCTCATCAAGAATCGCTTCGATGCGCTCACGACAACAACTACTGTTCAGCAGCGCCAGTTGAAGTGGTCAAGGGAGCACTGTGCAGTACTGTATGCACGTACGAAAGTGACACAGACTGTCGGACCACCGGCGCTGCGCCGCCCTTCCTTCCGTGTGTCGGTGTTGACACCCGAGCAGAACGGGAGTGTGGCAATTCTGAGTGGCCATGCTCTGGTGTGTAATTCACTGACGCCAGCGCTCTTGATTGAGTTCCACCTGCCCAGAGGGCCGCTCTTTTTTTTTCCTTTCTTTTCTTTCCCTCCTTCCCTTTCGGCATATCGCTTTCCCTCCTCCGCTCAAATATCAAATTATAAGGGAGAGATTTATTATGACACCGGGTGTACTAATTCGAATATCGAAAGTGCAGTCAACCCGTATCACGACCCGGTGGGTTCAAGAGTGGCCATGTCCAGTCTCGCTCTCAATAAAGACACCGTGTTTTGGGTCTGGCCATTCGCTGGTGCCAGCTTCCATTCTTGAAGGAAGGGACCACCATCGATTCTCGAAGGTCGGGGCGATACGCCCTCCCCCCCACCCACTGCTGCGGGTGGCGACCGAAGCTGTTCTTTCTTCGCGAGAAGCTCCAGGCTTCTGTCGGCGAGTCCCCACTTTCGGACCGCCATTGGGAGGAATTGGCCGCGACGGCGCGCTGTCCGCGCCTCCAATCCCCCATTCCGCTGTTCTCCACCGTCTCCGCT
>JAADWZ010000144.1:0-63062 GCA_023336445.1 Pythium dissimile | reverse complement strand
TTCACTGGTATAGAATCCACATTTTAGTTTGAGGATTATCCTGTCAAACCAAAATGGTATACTGACCGCATATATTTTGGGACTGGTATATTTCCCGGATTAAAATTGCGAAATGGTATACTGAGCGCAGAGCCCCTTATTTTATAGTGACGGCTGCATTTTGTCATTGCCCTCAATTAAAGACAGGTGCGCTACAACAGCTTCAAAGTTCTACAACCAAGCAGAACGGATCCAGTATTTTTAATCAAAAGCCAAGAAGTCAAACGTTCAGCCCCAAGTTACAGCTTCAAACCGACTTGAACAGTTTAGAATCGGATCAAGTGGTCGTGATGTGGGTCTCGAGCCACGCATTAGTGTCTCTTCGGCTTGACAAATTGCTGTGCGGTGTTTTCCCTTTGTCGTCTGGGTCATCAAGCGTCACTCCCAGTGTCACTGGAAGGTCTACAACTTTGTTTTCGATCGGTGAATTCGGCTTCAGCGTCCGTCGACGTCTCCTCGCATTGATTTTTCTGTCTTGGATCTGCTCCATATCGAAGAAACAGTGTGGTGTTCTCTAGATGAGAGACAATGCGCCAGTGCTTGAACAGATCAAATCCAATCCGTGACGCTCGCCACCAATCAGAGGATTTACGTCGTGTGGAAGCAGCATTTCGGGACAGGTCATACTCAATTTCAAGATGGCGGCCCTTTGTCACCTTCCATTTCTAGGTCAGCTCCCAAGGTAATCCGTACTGTACAGTAATCATGCAAACAGCCACAATTTGTGGCCCACAAATCGTATTCAATACCATACGATATTGTGCGCGCCTATCCAGTTTACCGGATCTCATAGTTGAGTTATCCATCTAAAGAGAGACAACCTTCTTGGAACAGCTACGTTCTTAAATAAGACCACGACGAGCAGAAGAATGAATAGGCAATAACCTCATATAACATACAAACCCAATCGCTCCAGCTCTATGCGCGTTCATAGCGACCTATGATGCGCCGTAACGTTGCTCAACTTTTACTTGGACGATCGACATTCACCTGGGACAGTACTGTATTCACTTGGGCTGCTACTCTCACTACTTCTTCACCGGAGGAACAACACTTCCAGCCATTGAGCCTCCACCCGAGGACGAACCATCGACGACCGCTCCAGGAGCAGGGATCACTTCGCCCGGCACGACCGGAGCTGGCGCTGGAGCTGGTACTGGCAGTGGAGCAGGCAACGGTGCCGCCGGAGGCGCTAGCGGAGGCGGTGGCGTTGGAAGGAGGAGATCAAAGGTTGGGTTGATGACCGGCCAACCCGGGCTCGGAGCTGCAGCAGGTGGTGCCGGCGGTGCGTTGGGCGGCGTCGGAGTTGACGCTGGGGGCTTGTTGGTCGGCGCCGCAGACGAACCTGGGGGCTTGCTGGTCGGCGGGGCTGATGGCGCTGGAGCCGGCGGCTTGCTCGTCGCCGGGGCAGGCGGTGGCGGTGATGGGGCAGTCGGCTTGGTTGTTGGTGGCGGCGGCGGTGGCGCATTCGACGGGGCTGGCGCTGGCTTTGGAGTGGGCGCCGGTGCTGGCGCTGGTGCTGGTGCCGGTGCTGGTGCTGGCTTTGGGGCCGGCGCGGGAGCTGGGGCAGGAACCGGGCGAGGAGCCGGAGCTGGTGCTGGACGTGGCGCTGGAGCTGGAACTGGGCGAGGAGCCGGAGCTGGTGCCGGGCGAGGAGCTGGCCGCGAGACCGTTCGCAGGTGTCGGTTGCTGTTGGTGGCCGACGCCTCCGACAGCGTAGGTGAGCAGCTGAGCAGCACGCAGGCGACGACGACAAGTCGGAGGGAGCTAGTGATGGAGACCATTGTATGAGATTGATTGACTTGGCCGATGCTGGGCAAAATGCGGATTGAATCATATCCGTTCCGAACTGCAGAGACGCAAGATGGCTTGACCCACGTTGCAAGTCATGTGGATGCCTAGTCCTGGATTTCTGCATTCTAGCAAGTTCATGCTGAATGGACAGGCACTCCGCCTGAAGAACCGACTTGTGGTCGACAACTTATCTACCGGAAACGGCTCAATAGATACTCTCAACAAGTACAAGATGGACGGAGATGGTGGGTGACGTTTGACGCGCCAGGTGGTTGTCGATGAAAGTGCGTGAAACCTTATGGAGGACAACACATGTCCTACGCAAGAGATTAAGGTATGCGTACGTACTGTATAGTCCATGCTGTAGAGCTCTAATACAGCAAACATATTTCGATAGGAACTCTGGAGTGGCTCAGCAGCTGCGCTTGACACAGCCACTCCAAAGTTAAAAGGAAACGGGGTCTAAGACTGGTTCGCCAAAACCTGGATTGGTTGCCGGTGCATATACCGGAGGCGTGCTCATCACCGTGACCGGAGGTAGAACGCCGGAGCCGCACGTTTGTTGTCGCATGGCGGATGACCAACCAGTGGGTCTTTCGAATTGGCTCAACAAGCTCATCTTCTCGAAGGATACTGTAGTACAGTGTATGCGAAATGACGACCAGCAGCAGTGACGGGAAGGAGCATTTTCAGTTCCACACCGTTCTAAACTGTATAGTACTGCGTCATCCACTGACCAGTAGAGTATTCCGAGTCGCAATACGACCTTCGATTCCTATGAGATGCACCGAAGTACTGCATACATGCTAAGAGTACAGTGTAAGTAGTAAATGTGGCCCCAATCAAACCGATCTTTTGAACCCACCAGCTGATCCAGTTGAAGCTGCTCATGGCGGCAGATAGTGTCTGGTGTTTCTGTTGGGGGCCACTTCAATACTCTAGACATGCATCTGTTTGCCGCTGTATGCCAAATTATACCACTGTGAAATACCCGACTAATGCACAATTCTCGATCCTTCATCCAGTACTACTACGTTGTACTTGTTCATTTTACTTCGGTGTACAATAACGTTCTCATCGTGCTCTTCTTTCTTCGGGGTTCCGAGCCGTACTTCTCACAGTCAGCAGCTCAGCCCCAACTGATAGATGTACGTTTAGACTGTATTGTAATCGTTCAAGATCAACGAAGTAGAAATTTATTCAACGTGCACTTCAATGTCGATACAGCACATATAGCATTGTCACCCTCTAAGAACAGTCGAGAAGACGCTTACAACGCCACCGGAGGAACGACAGATCCAGCCATCGAACCCGACGTCGAGCCATCGACCACCGCTCCAGGGGCTGGGACCACTTCACCCGGGACGAACGGAGTAAGTTCCGGAGCGGCCGTCGGAGCTGCCGGTGGAGTGCCGATGCCAGGGAGCGGGACGGGGATGTTGATGTTAAAAGACGGAGGGCTGATGATCGGTCCGCCCGGGCTAGGAGCTACACCGGGTGCGTCCGGAGGCGCCGGACCGGACGCCGGTGGCTTGCTGGACGGAGGCACCGAAGCCGGTGACTTGCTGGACGGAGGCGCCGAAGCCGGTGGCTTGCTGGACGGAGGCGCCGAAGCCGGTGGCTTACTGGTCGGGGCGGCTGGAGTCGGTGGTTTGCTGGTCGGGGCCGCTGGAGCCGGCGGCCGGCTGGTCACCGGGCCAGGCGGTGGAGGTGGAACCGTTGGCTTGGCCGACGGTGGCGGCGGGGGTGGAGCGTTCGACGGAGCTGGCGCAGGCGCGGGCTTTGGCGACGGTGCAGGGGCTGGTGCAGGGGCTGGCTTCGGAGCCGGAGCCGGGGCTGGCGCTGGCACTGGGCGAGGTGCAGGCACCGGGGCGGGGCGAGGAGCAGGCGCTGGTGCCGGGCGCGGCGCCGGTCGAGACACCGTTCGCAGGTTTCGTTCGCCGATGGCGGGCGACGCTGCTGCGAGCGATGGCGAGCAGGTGAGCAGCACACAGGCGACGGAGACGAGACGGAGTGCGTTGGTGAGCGAGACCATGGTGTGTTGTTGGATCGACTTAAGGAAGAGAGGGCAAATTGCGGAATGATAGAGATTCAGGACAGCCTGACTACAGTGTACAGTACTCAACTCACCGCTTCAGAGCGGCCAACCTCCTGGACGTTAGCCGAATATCTTTATTTTTATTTTTCGATGGACAGGCACCACTCGGAATCAAGAACCGTCTTGAGCTCGATATCATAGGACGATTCACCCAGACGTTACGTGTACCAGTATATGTACGCACTGATATTGGTGGGTGACGTCGAAGTCGCCAGCTGGTTGACAGTGCTGTTGCCTAGAACCATCTGAGGGTGTCGTCAATGGACTATAAGTTTGTAATTGCAGGGAGCGCCACGAATGCGAAACCACGTGGCGGATGACCAAGCAGTCGAGCCTCAATGAAGATCAAAGGCCGCAGTTGAGGTGGAACAGAAGCCTCGACTGGATTTCAAGTCCACCCAGTGTACTACTATACTGTAGTGCACGGTGCAAATTTACCCACGTGTTCTGTGTTGTCCGTCAGTGATGTAAATTACGTTCAATACTGTACTGCAATAAAGCCACACTGTAGAGTCCATGTCAGCTGACCACGGCTTGTGGGCGTCGCCTTTTGTGTGCAGCGCCCACTACTAGGCGATACGCGACTGCGTGCGGCCCCAAGTAGACAATTTGATCCCACGAGTTGATCGAGGTGAAGCTTCGCAACGAAATATTACAACACTGTAGTGGAATGGATCGCAACAAATGGCTCGCCCCATCTCATACACCAATTCGCGCTCTAGGCTTCGACGAGCACACTAGAAGAATCCACCATCACTGCTATCACACGCAATTCGGACAGTAGTCCGATTCGGATTGCATTTCTGCCGCGGCGACTCCAGGTGAACCAAAGCAACGAACCAATCAATATTTGTGGTGCTCTGTCAGTTGAATCGGTCTGGCATTCCATATGAGTTGGGTGCGACTGTCCCATCGACCGGATCTCACGCTGAGTTATCCATTTCTCCGTCAGTTGAAGTGTACGGCACCAACAAAACAAAACGACTCTGGTTCAGTACTGAAACCTACCGAATCAGTGGGACCCATTCCAGGAATTTCCCCGCCAAATAATTTAAATCATCAAGCGCAAAATGTTATCACCTCGTCGCCTAGCATGTACAACAATGGAGTACAGTCGTCGCAGTATGAAGCTGCTTACCCAGTGCTAATCATGGTCAACAAACGATCTCTTGGAACGATTTCTTGATTTGACTGGGATAGTATTAATAGCTCTGTCTCTGCAGCTACCGTGACAAGATCTCACAAGAACAATCGTTCCAAGGACACATTGGCAGTTTTAGTAACAAACTCGCGACCATCACATTACTGTAAGACATCGACATACGGTATTGCGGAGTCATCCCGCGCACAGCTTGACCGGAGCAACAACAGTTTCACCCATAGAGCCCGACGTCGATCCGTCGACGACCGCTCCAGGGGCGGGAGCCACCTCGCCCGGTACGAACGGTGCTAGTGCTGGTGCAGGAGCCGGAAGAGGCGCTGGCAACGGCGCTCCCGGAGGAGTCGCTGGCTTGGGGAAGGTGATGTCGAACGTAGGGTTGATGACGAAGCCCGGCTTTGGAGCCTCGGTTGGCGGGGCATTGGGAGGTGCTGGAGTAGACGCCGGCGGTTTACTCGGCGGTGCATTAGAAGGTACGGGAGCTGGCGCCGGCGGCTTGCTCGTCACTGGGGGAAGGCGGTGGTGGGATTGTCAGCTTGGCCAGTGGTGGCACCGGTGCTGGGGCCGGGGAGGGCTTTGGCGATGGAGTTGGGGGCTGGACGCGAGGCGGGCGCTGGTGCAGGATGAGGTGCAGAGCGTGGGGCCGGAGCTGGCGCAGGTCGTGGGACCGTTCGGAGGTTTCGGTCGCCGTTGGTGGGCGTCGCCGTCGAGCAACTGACCAGTACACATGCGATGAGCACGAGGCGGGGAGACGTGGTGAGCGAAACCATTGGAGCTCTAGTTTGTGGACGTGAGAGGGGCGGTGTGGAGAAATAACGAATGACATATCCACCGTCAGGTGGATATGTGGATTTGCTGGACCATTTTTCTGAAGCGGCTCATTTTATGTCGTGATTGACGGAGCCGTCAAAGTCGGTCACCAAGTTGGTGACCAACTGGTTGTCGATTTTGATGCGTAGAACCAACTGTAGCGTGTGAATAGTAGCAACATAAGGGGAAGACGGATTGAACAACTTCAAAGATCCCCACCGTGTTTTGGATATAATGCTCAATGGGTACAATATAAGACAGAGCTTAACAGATCTTTAGCGCTGTGCAAGAGCGGCCACGGTGAAGAGTTATCTGACTCCATACAGCACGAATTTGTTGTGCTTTCTACAGCTGCACGCACCGTATCCCGATGGCCAGCCGACACGAGTTCTGTCCATCTTGCCTGTTGTCGGATCGTAGCGAGATATCCCGGTACTCCTGCGCCAGTCAACCCCGCAGAAAAATAACCAAAGCGCGCATAGTTGACTGTCGTATCGCACCAGCTCAGTCGAGATGCTCGACAAACCACCCCATGGCTCTGCGGGTAAACTCTCGCCACTCTCGTTCAAGACTGAAAAATGCCGCCAGCTCCATCTCCTCCTGCCCTGTGATGGATAGGATTTACCTTTAGGAAGCTATAGCTCTGGCTATTGGTCTCATCTTGGTGCACTCCAATACACCTCACCTTTATCATCATCACCAACTGTCGCCACTCTTGACCACGAGCTAGATCTACCAACGATGGCCGCATCATAAGACGAGAGACTCGCCCAGAACTCCATAATCCACATTAGATTCGAGCTCCTCGAAGAGGAGTCGACACCTTCAGGCTTTGTCGTTGAAGAGATCAATCGATTTCATCCATAGAATTCTCTGACCATCTGCTGGAGATCGCTACGAAGTCTAACGCCGACGGCTTTTTATCATCTCATGAGTTGGCAATAGCTAGATAAATAGCCATAGCATGCACGAGAGTGCATTATGCGGGCGCCGATTCCACTGGTCAAACCCCACTCGGCCGAGCTGATACTCGAAAACCGGCGCGTTGTAGTAGAGATCTAACTTTGCCAGTGATCTGCAGTGTAGGTGGGGCAATGAAGCTGTTGTTGCTGTCGTTGAAGTTGGAGTCTATTGTATTACACCGGATTGAACTCTATAGCTATAGCTGTACCCTACTGGATATGTACGTCTGTCAGTCGACATGGCGGAGCCTATTGGAACGTTGGGGCTCACCACTGGAAGGTATTCTCCAATGGAAGATGTCACCTTGCAGAAGTTGATCGAGTCCGTGCCATTCAGGCCGAGCGGATGGGTGAACTGTCTGGTGGCTGCACGTGAAGTCCATTGAGACGCTAGATGCATGATCGGCCATCTTGTTGTATGCGCGCAGGTGTTAACGCCACACAACAACGTCGAGCCGATCAGCGAGCAGCCGAGCTTGGATGTAGAGAGAGCATAGGTGCTCTGCACGAACGATAGCTCAGAAAGCTGTTGCAGGATGAGGTTGCTGTCACTGATCACAGTAGGGGGTGACCAACGGTTGATGACTGCAGCGCGAACGTCAGTGAAGATGCCGGTGTATTTGGCGGAATTGTTGGTGATGAACGAGGAGGCTAGGCTCATCGTGGCACCCCAGAGGACCAGATCGTGCATGTCGTAGGGATCAGGCCGTACGACGATGACTTCTGCGCCGCCTTGCCTAGGGGTACCACGTGAACTGCTCATGTGAACACCCGTCGAAGAACAGTAGGAACTCTGGCTGCTTCGGCGGGTGTGTGGAAGGACCCTGTTTGGTGAAGAACCACTTGGTCGTCGTGGGTGCTTCAGTGTTGAGGCTGCTAAGCTCCATCAACGCTTGAGACGCTCAGCATTCGAGCCAGGTACCATGGATCAAATGCTCACTAGCAATCCTCCACTACTTGTCTCTCTCTACATGCCGCGATCGTGACGAGAACAATGGAGCGAAATACTGCAGTAAACTCCGACCAATGCACAGTGCGCTACACTCTCCACGGACTTTAGGTGGATGCCACCGAGTCTACAGACTACGGCAACTTTGTTAAGCCGCGCCACACAATCAACGTGAGACGCAGGACGTCCACCGTCAAGCTGAGCGCGTCCGGCGCGGAAGAACTCAAGTAAACTTGGGAGATGAAGGTGATAATACACTACTGATTTGAAGTAAATATGTTGATTTGCTCGTTTAGAGTCCTCGTGGTTGTGCTTAACGCCGTGAAGTCCTAGGCCGCGAGGTGTAAATCTCTCCACCGCTAGAAGTCGATATGCGTGACAAAGAACACGTGGGTCGACCGGGCGGTTGAGTGCGAGACCTAGCTGCTACACTGATGGTACACAGCCTTCACAGTCTTCTTTGCTCAGTGCGCTAATCTCACATGAGGTGTTCTGTGGGCCCGGTCCAACGCCTTGGGTCTAGGGTGCCATAAATATGCGTGGCGCGATCTTGACGTTGGAGTGAACTCCACCCCGTGCCAATGACCCACCACTATTGTGACTCTGTACCAATAAAAAGTAGGCGACTTGGGTCTCTGTTGTGCGCCTATACAGGACACACCTACTACTCTTTGGCTGGTGCACCTATGCTCCAAGTGACTTGGTTTCAGTATGGGGTGAGGTCGCTATTCGCGGGGGTGGGCCTGATTCATCCCACCAGCTGATGGAGTTGAAGCGTTTTTATGGGTCTGGATTGATCAATACGTAGTTATCTACACAAGCAACGCGCGGCGCTCCACCGTCTCCCATACATGGTCTTCTACTGTTGTTTCACCACTTCGATCTTGAAAGACAATGGAACCCCATCAACCGTCACCGCAGAATCACGCATTACCTTGCCCTCACTGAGAATCGAGTCCAGATGGGCAACAGACTGCGGAATGGTGAGAAGAACTGGAGCCCTGATCGCATCGCGGAACATGCGCTTGGTGATCTCAGTTGATGAGATCCAGCCGTGTCTGTTGCCTTTCGAGAGATTCACATGCAGTTGTTAAGTGAGGCAGCCAAACGTTTGCCTCCACACAAATTTAGAAGAGGTTCCTGCATCGATATTTTTGGTTGCACTGCAAGGCTGGCGCTGCTATCATTTCGTTCCCGTGTGGAATGTTTTCCACGACGTCGCTTACCGAAAATGCCTCGTGCGCGGCTTCTGGTGCGATCCGCTCGTTGAATGCCGATTTCGTTCGCAAGGGCATCGTGGTCTCTGCCGGCGCCGATGACACCTCGACCACGAAAACGCATGGGCTCGACCCAAAGATCCGTAGCCTCGTGGATTCTCTTAGAGGGACGTGCAAAGCAGCAGGATCCAAAGAACTCGGTGCGATCGCGTCGGCGGTCCAGCTCTGGAAAGAGCGCTCGCTTCATCACACGCTGCTGACGCTCGACCAAGCGCGGAGCCAGGCCTCGGTCGAGATGCTGAAGCTGGCCAACGAGCACCAGATCCAAGCGATTGAACTCCACGACAAAGCTGGCCGAGAGATAAAAGACACGGCAATGCGCGTCGTCCAAGCCATCGTCGACGCGATCGTCAAACATATTGACGGTTTCACAGCAGAGCTGACGGTCGCGAATCGGGGATTCTTCCGGCCGGAGCTCGAAGAGGAGCTCCTTCGAGAGCGTGTAGTCACTGAGCGGCTGATCCTTGAAAAGCAGAACCTGATGGAAGACCGGATTGAGCTCCAAGAAGCGAACACGCAGTTGACGCAGCGAATCGAGACATGGGAAACCGCCGCGGACGGTGGCGGTGACGCCATTCTCTGTCGAAAACTGCGTGAGCAGGTCAAGCACCTGAGACAACAGCAGATCGACAGGGAGTTAAGCATGACGCAAATACAGCAAGACCACGAGCAGTGGCGGTACGAAATGGTCCAGATGAAGACCGAGGTGGACAGGCTCCACAAGACGCTCGCGCTGACACGGGCGATGCACGAGAAAGAAATCAAACAGCTCGTCGAGTTGGTTCACGTCAAAGCCTCGCAGTTGGAGCAAGTGCGGCAAGCCACTGTGACAGCCACACGCAGTTCAAGCTCGCTTGGCAACAGTTGCATCCCCGCGAAGGTCTCCAGTACTACCGCGTACGATCCCCATTCCGGCCGATCGATCTGCTATGTCAGCCCTTCAGAAGTGACAGCGACCCAACCAAGCTCCACTCGGCCAGTATTTGCCTGTCTTCCCCCGCAGAAGTCCTCTCCAACAGCATCACCACCAAGACCAATGACTCGAGCTGCTGCGTCGCCAAACAAAAAACGAATCGTCACATCTGCTCCAGCGCACGCGAGCATAGAAAGTCCGAAACAGCGAAACGACTTGGCCGTTGAGCCGAGCCCTCATGGCCGTGTGAGACGGCCATTTCCAGGCACTAAATCTTTATCTGACAGTGAATAGTTGGCATCCTTGACCATTCATCTCTAGGTTTGCTTCCCAGTACTCGTTTGGTCCAGGAAAAACGATCGTCGCATTCGTTCTTCTGCCTGCGATGTGGAAGAACGACCAATGTCCTGTCCTTGGGAATGTTCCAGCTTGACCAGCGATTTGAGCGGAACCAACTGCCGAGCACCAGCAACACCTGCAGCACCAGCAGCATGGCTGCCTGGAGGAACGTAGTCTGCATCAGACCACTCACTACCCAAGCTATTGCCGCTGACTCGACGTCGCAGGGGCAGCGGCGCCGTCGAGATCACACGGCGCTGCATCACAGTTGTCGCGTAGTTGCTCTGGCGCTCGCGATCGTAGCGCAGCGCAGTCCACTTGTCGTCTCGTGAATTGGCAAACGTGCTCAGCGAGCTCACAAACGTTTCTTGGAACTTGTCGGCCGCGGCGAGGGGCGTGCTGAGCCCGTGCGTGAGATATTGGTTCTCCACCAGCTGATGTCGGCGCTGCCGTCCGTGCGCCTTTTTGATCTCGACTAGTCGAATCTTCGAACCGTATGCCTGAGCTGCCTTAGAAAACTGCATTTTCTTTCTGGCATTCAGAATCGGTTCCGAAGAATTAGGTTCTGGCGCTGACTTTTCGCTAATGCACTGTAGTACCGGCTGGGGCAGTGCAACGGGTGTTGTGTACGGTCGAAGAACTGCTGTGGTGATCCCTTCGGTTCGTGCTAAGACTTGAGTCGCTCGCTTCACGACGCGCTGGTCCCGCTCCTTGCTGTAAATGTACTCGGCGAGCTCCACCCGCAACGTCATGAGCTCGTGCTCGGCGCTGTGGAGCCGCTCGGTCGTCAACACCAGCTCACCGAGTGCAGCCGTGTGCTGTTTTTGCAGCTTTTCCTTCTCCGCCAACACAAAATTGCGCTGAGAGTCGGCGATCGCTGCTGCCGCCTCTGCTCGCTGCCAGAACTGCGTGATCTCTTCCTGCTTGGCGACGGACCGATACATGGACGCGAGCACTTCGTCTCGGTGCTCGAGCGCGCCTTGCAGCTCCCGTTGCGCTTGGTCTCGCAACGCATCTGCACGTGCCTTCTCCATGGTCACCGCTCGGAACAATTCCGTCACTTCGCCCAGCTCGGTCACTATTTCATGCTTGTTCCCAACCAGTGTCTCGCATTGCTGCTGAGCCTCGAGAAGCGTTTGCCTGGTCCCAAGATGGGCGCTCTTCTCCTCCTCGTGGCGCCGATGGAGCAAGTGGAACTCATCCAGTAGCTCCTCATGCTCACGTTTCTTGTTCTGAAACTGCGCTACTAGCTGTGCATTCTGCAGCTTGAGGTCTTCGACGCGGATTTGCAACTGGCCCAGCTTCTCTTCCCACACGCTGCGTCCGCCACGCAGACGGATAATCTCGGCGACCGACGAGTGGCCCCAATGGGTCGCGAGATCCAGCGCCGTGCACCCCGCCGCGTTCTTGGTCTTCAAGCTCGCGCCAGCGGATAGCAGGATCTTCACGAACGGTGTACGACCCCAGAAGCTCGCGAGGTGGAGCATCGTCTGGCCGCCAGCGTCGAAGTGGTCGGCGTCCACACCCTCGACGGCGAGCAGCTCCTGGAACCGTTCGGCGTTGTTGTCGAAGATCGCATCGCGCAGCAAATCGTAGTGGCTTTCATAAACTGGAGCGGGCATTGCGCTGTTCCTGCTCTTTCGCTCACCAGTAGCAGCGACCAACCTGATATCGCATATCGCCCCAAGCGTTTGGTCCATTTCAGTGATCCCGGCATAAGATGCACTTTCTGATTATTATATTTGACCAATCAAGGCAGGATGTACCCATGTGTGCCCCAATCAGCTTCGTAGATTCGACCCAAAAATAGAAGGGCAGACCGACACCACCTCCAACTGGAACACAATCCAAAGCCGTCACTTGGCAGTTGACCAGTGCTGCTTACGCGAGGACTCCTCGCCACCTGCTCGCCTACTCGTCTCTTCCCCTTCTTTCCCCTCCTCGTCCTTCTCTATCCGCTACGCTCCTCTGCTCCTCCACATCTCCCGGTATCTCCCGGCTTATTACTATGATGGCAGAGGACGCCGACGGCGTCGTCGACGACTTCGCCAACCGCCTCAGATTTGAGTTCGAAGACCGCATGTCGCTCGGCGGCGACGACGACGAGGACCAGGACTGGTTCGTCAACGACGAGCGCACGCCATCACCGGTCAAGAGCGATCTCGGCGTCCGGCTCGAAAGTGCCGCGTCGTCGCCCGTGAAAAGCCCAGGAAAAGCCGACGCCGATAGCTCCACCTCCAAGCCGCTTGCCAGGCCCACTCCGCTTGTGAAGAAGTCCAACAGCGCGCCGACTGTGGACTCGAATACAAGTGACGACGATGTGTACTCGAGCTGCGAGACCTCGTTTCTGCACTACTTCCCACCTGTGATGGGCATTTTGGTGATGGAAGTCTGTCAATCTGACCTGATGACCGAAAAGCGGTACGGCGCCAAGTACTTCAAGTTTTACTTGCCGCAGGTCCACGACGCGCAGACCGAGTTTTGCCTGTACGCGCGCAAGAGGCTCAACAAGAGCAAGTACCGGTTCAGTTTGAGTGAGGACTCCATGCCCAAATGGACCAGTAACCCGTACTACGAAGGCAAAGTCGCCATGACCACGGCGGGACAGAGCCGCAAATTCAAGCTCGCGGTGCCCAAGAACGCCGCGCGTGTCCACTTTGATATTGATCAGGAGACGCGCAAGCAGGAGCTGGTCGTGCGTCTGAATGCGCAGAGCAAAGGATTTAGTTTGTTCCGAGCCCGAGCCGCGTCCGATGAAGCCACCACCGAGTTCCGCTCGCTCATCCAAAAGTTCATCAATCCAATCGCCGATGTTCGCTGCTCCAAGACCAACGATACGCTGCTCAAGATGGAGAAAGAGGGGGTACGTGTTTTGTCTATCTCATTTCAGTCGCCAGGCCAGGTGAACGGGGTCTAAACTGACGAAATTTGGTATTGCTGGTTGGCAGGAAGCCGGCTACGAAAAGTATATCATCACGTACGCGCGACCATTTTCTCTCTTTGTCACGTAAGTGGATCCGTGTAGTTTGTCGTGTGTATGGAACTGTACTGTACGGTTGGAATTGCGTCCTAACTCTTGTCATTTGTTGCGACAGTTGCTGCATTGCAGTCAGCATTGAAGGCCACCTCATCGATTGATGGCCGACAGGCTTCGCTGTGAGTTTTTGCCATCGGCACCAATAGAACCTACACCACACCTTTCCGCGCGCTGGATTCCCTTTATTCGCCAATATTAAGGCTATGCCTGGCAATCTACATCGAGCAGCAGTCCGCTCTGGTGCCTGGCTGATGGGTTCCTGCTCGAGTATCCAGCGAGATCTTCCCGACAGGTAGACTTCGCGCACCGAACAAATTCGCACGCTGCTTATGAGGGCTCTGCTGCTGCTGCTGGAGCTGCTGGATATCGAAATTCTCCAGGATAGATACTGCTGTTTGCGAAAAGGCCTGGAACAAAACCAAAATTATAAAAACCCGACAACGCAGCACCAAAAAAAATGTGTCAAGGACTGACTGACCTGCTCGACGTTGGTCGCTGTTTTCGCGGACGCTTCAATGTAAAACAGGTTATGCGCCTTGGCCCACGCGCGTCCTTCCGCTTCGGTCACTTGGCGCTGTCTGCATATAAGGTTATGGAGCAATGGTCAATATTCCTCCAATTTGCCCACTTTGAAGTTTAATAAGCAAAAGCGCACCTGTCGGCGATATCGCTCTTCATGCCGACCACCATGATCTCAATGTGGTTATTTTGGCAGTTCTGGTGGCACTCCTGGAGCCATCGTCCCAAATGCTCGAAGCTCTCGCGCCGCCCAATGTCGAACACCAGCAGCGCGCCGTCCGCGCCGCGGTAGTACGAGCGCGTGATCGAGAGAAACGTTTCCTGCCCGGCCGTGTCCCAGATCTCGAGCTTGACCTTGCGGCCGTCAATGTCGATGAGCTTAGCGCCGAACTCGACGCCGATGGTGAGATCGTGGACCGGCTGGAAGTGCTGTTCCGTGAACTGGAGCAGCAGCGAGGACTTGCCCACTTCCGAGTCGCCGATGATGATGTACTTGAGCGTCACAAACACCATCAGTTCTTTTTTATTTTCTTCTGACGGTTCTGATGGTCTGGAGTGCTGGTGCTGGAGCGCGGACGAAATGCCACGCGCGACTTGATGGAGCGTCTCAGTTGCACTTCGTTTTTTTTTTGACTTGACCTCATTCCCTCGAGGAGATCAAAATAAGACTCGAAAAGCAGGCGACGCTTCAGTTGAAGATAGGCTAAATTGACTCGTGTAGTGTTCTCCACACTATTTCTATCGTGCCTCTTGTTGAAGATGAAGAATATTTACGATCTTGACAAAATTGTCATGTAGGGTGGGAGGAAGCTACTGTACCTGTTTAGAGTCTGTATCGTCACTGGCGCGACTTTCAGTACACTGGATGCGCGCCGCGCCGCACCAGCAGCTGCACAATCTCCCACGAGGATATCGGCATGTGTCGCGCCGCGTGGTCCATGGCGCTGCAGCCGTCGATGTCCATCGCGTTGGGCTCGGCGCCGCGATTCAGCAGCAGCTTCACACACTCGAACGAGCCCATTCCGGCCGCGAGCAGGAGCGGCGTACGGCCCAGTCGGTCGGATTGCAACATGTCGGCGTTGTAGTCCAGCAGCAGTCCAGCAGCAGCTCGACGATCCGAAGATTATTCCGCACGACAGCGCACATCAGTGCGGACCGTCCGTCGTCAGCGTGGCGCGCGTCCACGTCCACACTGCACTGATTGACCAAGATCTCCACTCGCTCAAGCTGTTGTCTTCAATCGTGCGAAGCCAACTGGAGCGGCCAGTAGCTCGCATGTCGGCGCCCAGTCGAGCCATCTCTGTAGAATACTCTTCAAATTCGCTGGATGGTCTTGGCGTCCAGAACACGTGGTCGAACCCGACGACGATCGCGCCTTGGTCAACTAGCAGCCGCACGCCGTTGATGTCGTCCCATTTCGACGCCAGCACCGAGTACTGAACGTTCTCCCCATGCGCTACCAGCACATTCAACACTTGAGAACAACCATTCCCCACTGCTTTCCACGCCATTTGACCGAGAAGCTGGGCGCGTTCACTTTGACTGTAACCCACGCAGAACAAACTGGTACTCAACAGCATATCGAGCATGAGAGCGTCGTTGTTCATGGTGGCGTTGTCGATCAGTTTGTACAGAATGAAGCTCATCGTCAGCGGCGTGGTCGCGATCAGCCACAGGGACACTGCGTCTCCGCCATACAAAACATCAGCGACCGCGTAGGCTAACTCCGTCGACGAGTCGAATGGCTGGATTGTATGCGGTTGACGCTGGTTGACAAACCACAACTGCTGGCTCTCATGCCCGCAGGTTTGGACCAGTCGCGCAGCCATGGAGAGCTGGTCGCCGCAGCCAGCAAAGAACACATCGCGGCTCTGGGACGCGAACCAGTTCTCGGCGCGTAGCGCTGTCGCTTGAGTGTGAGGCTGCGCGAAGTATTGACTGACGGTCGCGCCGTCGCCGCTGCAGAGAGCGCCATGGAGCGCCGCCAATGTGACAATGGGTGGCATTTTGGCTGAGGAGATCTGATGAAAAGGTGATGGTTTACATTTTCGGGAGATTTTCGACTTGTAATTTTTCGAGCTGCTTAAAACGTGCGTTTATTGGCTGAAACAATCTTCACCAAGTCTTTTCTGCCAATCAGCAACTGGGTGAGATTTGTCTGCTGTTATCAATCTGCCACGGTGGAATCTCTTCTTTTTTTTGCCAATTTCTACAAGCACTTCTGTGCGTACTGTATTCCAAAAGCTGCCTGGATAAATGGATCAGGAGGCCTGCTACGAAGGCGACGACGTCATGTTCTCGGAGGTCCTTGCGCTACTGGCGGACTCGTGCTCGAGCCACGAAGCGGCTGTGGATCGACCGCGCGTGAACTCGGAGTCGGCGCTTGGCAGCGCTGCGCGTCGTAAGGCGAGTTGATACTGAACCACATGTAGAATAGATGGCACAGTATGGGTGTCTTAGGGACTAACTGTGTGTGTACGTGTATTTCTTTTCTTTTTCTCTCTCTCAGCGACAGATCGACATGTTGCGACTCGAGGAGAAGCAGCTACGCGGTGAACTTGACCGGCTCCGCGTTGCATTGCGCCTCGAGCCTCACGCTTCCATGAAAGAAATCGCTTTGACCGAGCGATTCCAGCGACGACAAGCCGAGCACGATCGCGCAACTTTGAAAGCGGCCCTGAAAGACCAGTCGCAGTTTTTGTGTGGGCTCTACAGCGTGTTCACGGATGCCCCTCGACTGGCTGTAATACGCTGCGCTCTGCTGTTGCACGCTCGATGGATGCAAGGACAGCTAATGACGCGGACAGTGTTGACATGTGGAAGCTCGACATCCTGTCAGGTGAGTGCGTTCTGACCTGGACAACTTACCGAATACCCGTAAACAAAACAAAAAAATAGAAATTCTCGGCTCGCAAGAGAAGTCTCAGTTATCTCTGTGGATGCGGTCGAAGCTGACCGATTCGATCAGCTCCTTTTGGTGGCTGTCGCACTCTACTCTGATGACCTTGTCGAAGCCAATTGTTCACATTGTGTTGGACAGTCTAGAGTCCACTTTTTCTCTTTTCTCCACCGCAATCATTCCACTACAACTCTGATGAATGCTGGTCTGAAGGATCCTCTCTGAAGAATGAACTGTTCAGAAATGATCAGTTCATTTTTTCATATTCCATTCCCATGGCCACAAACAACATACGCGTCCCACATGACAGCAAGTGCTGTCTATCCGGATGCAAGTCTAAACGACGCAGTGTTCATGGAAATGCTGGCGCTTCTTGTCGACTTCCCGTTGTCGGACCACGAGCCAGAGCCAAAACCCCGCGTCCACGCACCAGCACGACCCGTGCGATCCTCAACTGGTAGCGCTGCACGTCGAAAGGTACACTTTGAACAAGGAGATCAAATGGAGCAGTCGGAAGGAAGCTAACTGTGTACTGCGTGGTGACAGATCGCAATCGATAGTTTACGGCGCGAAGAAAGCCAACTGCGGCGACAAGTGGACGCGCTGGGCCGCCGATTCGCGACGGTGCCGCACGGTGCGAGCCGAGAACGCGCGGCGAAAGCGCGGCGTCAGCGGAAGCGAGCGGAACAAGAGAACGAGATGCTGCACCGCGCGCTGGAGCAGCAGACGTCGTTCCTTGAGGGTCTCTATGTTGTGTTTGAAAATGCGCCTGTGTTGCATGCAATACAAGATGGTGTCTCCACAACGACCGCTCTAGTTTGTTTCTGTCTCTATGTCAATCTGGAACTGTAGATAAGGTACCTGGACACTCGAGTTGCTGCCGGCTAGAGTTAATCCGCCTGCGGAGCAAATCTGCTCTGCAGGTGGATGAAGACTCAGGGTATGGTACCAAAACCACATCAACCAGAATCGCCCTTTAGTGGATTCGAAAGCTGTGACGGGTTTGTGTACCACCTGGATGGATCGTGAAAGGTCGCGAAAGCTTGGGGATTATTGTGGAAAAGTGCCGCTTCAGAGGATTTCTATCAGCCATTTCAAGACTTTCAGCAGCGCGCTCACTTGAGACCTCAGCGACCAGCGAGCAGCAACGATGGATCCGATGGCGCTGCTCGACATGGAGCGCCGAACAGGCTTCTCCAGCAAAGACGCGGACGAGTTTGGTGACCGAATGGACATGGCACGGTCTCCGTCAATATATGATACAATGCACATAAGTTTCGTCACTAACACAAACTGTGGATTTTTGTCTAGATCGCAGAGGCGATGGAGCAGATCAAAGCTGGCACATTTGATCCAGAGAACTGCAAGATCCCAGGGTACAAGTCCCCCGAGCAGGAGGTGCGCGAGACGGAAGAGCGCATTCGTAGAGAAAGCGAGCGCAAAACGAAAGAAACGGAGAAGAAACAAAAGGAAAAACAAGACGAGAGGCAGCAGTGGTGGAACCGCGCCAAGCTGCGGTTCGCAATCGAACGCGGAGAGGAGGACGACGACGACGAGGAGAAGCAAGACGCAGATATTGCAGCAAGCGACAAAGAGGACGCAGCGACCAAATGGGCGAACCGTGTGCTGGCTGCCTACAAGGCGCGCGACGCGAACGACTATTCCGTGTGGACCAACTGGATCCCGGAAGATCCAGCGACGCTGGAGGACAAGGCCGCACGCGACGCCGCGCTGGAACAAGTCCGCAACCAGGAGTTTGAGAAGAACAATCCGGATTTCTGCCAGCAGTTCAAAGATGATCTGGAGAAGCGGCAGCAGAGCCAGCGCGAGAAGGAACGCGACGCCGAGAGTGCGTGCTTCCACCCGCCATTGTGTACTTGTTCAGATGCATTTTGGTCTGATCCGGTCTGGTTCTGTCATGCGTAGAATCCAAGCTCGTGGGCAATCGCCACTACAAGCGCCGCGAGTACGAGCCCGCGATCGCGCAGTACATGAAGGCGCTCGACAAGTCGCCGTTCAACGTGGCCGTGCTGACGAATCTCGCGCAGTGCTTCCTGCGTTTAGAGCTGCTGGACGATTCGGTCGAGTTCAGCACACGCGCGCTATATGTGAACCCGGACCACGTCAAGGCGCTGTCGCGTCGAGCTGCTGTATGGCATCGCCAACAGAAATGGCAGCAAGCCGCGGAGGACATGGGAAGGGCGCTGCATCTGGATCCGGAGAACGAAGACGTGGTGGAACAGCACTCGATTATCGTCGGGGACTACGAAGATTCCATCTCACAGAGCAAACTGCAGGCCAAGCTCGACAGATCTGGATCGGACGGTCAAGGAGGTGGAGCCAAGGAATTGCGATTCCTGACCGAGCTCTTGAACAAGATGGACGAGCAAGACAAGGCTCGTGAGAACGATGCGACTAAAACTAAAACTGTAGTCAGCGAAGCGTGGATGGGCTACGAGCTGCTGGTGCCAGTGCTGGAGCGCAACTTGGACGCGCGAGAACTGATGCGAACATCCCGTGAACTGCACAAGCTGACGCAGCGTCTCCTATCGATTTTCGAAGACTTGTCCGCGCTTGCGACACAGTGGACGAACAGCGAAAGCGACCAAGACGAGGCGAGCGTATCCGGTCGTGTGGAGCGAGTGACCGTAGCGGCGATGGTCCAGGTCGCCGCCATCTGCGTGGCCAGTTCACCTCGAAACCAGATTGTCTTATACCAAGACACGGCGTTCCGAACAGCGGTAATGGCGCTGCTCGCGGATCCAGACGCGGGGAAGCTCGAGGTGCTGCCCAGTGCTCTCCGTGAGATGGTGCTGAGGTTTGTTGAAGAAGCGATCGACGCCAAGTCCTGGAAGAAAGAAGTGATCAACTCCCCATCGGCCATCGTCGCTTTGCTGCGAGCCATCGCCTCTCCTCCGATCGACAAGAATCAGGCAAATGCAGACATCGACTCCCTCACCAAAGCAGTTGTGTCGGCGTCGAGTATTTTACTCACGATTTCTGGTGATGACCCGCACGGGATCCGGTGTTTAGCGAGCCATTCGTCGTGTATCGCCTCTATTGCCGACGGCCTTCAAAACCATCGCCGCTCGACGGCGACTCTGACCAATCTGCTTGGAACGCTCACCAACCTGTCAACCAACGCGGCCGTTCGAAGCTTGCTGGATCGGACCAACGCTCCCCATGCCGACGTCGAATCGCTCCGCACGCGGCTGGTTCGGTCGTTGCTCGTGCTGAGCTCCCATTTCACCAAACCGGCCCTCTCGCTCCACAAGCGAGCCGTGTACCTGGTGTGCGCCGAGCGCGCGTTGGCGGCGCTGCTCAATTTCTCGTTCCAACCAGATTCGCACGTTCGAACAGCACTGGCCAGGCAGCACGTGCTGGCCACTGCGCATTCGATCCTTGGATTTGTCGACGGCACGAATGTGAACGAGCTGCTGCTGGTCGTGGCGCGCACTGTGAGCCTGCTCTGTCGTCTCCATGTGCTGCCAGACCCCACAAACGAATCGGCTTGTTCACTGCACCGTGAAATGGCTTCGAAGTCACTCTTGGATCGACTGTACACGATCTGTCAGCTCAGCCTTCCGGCGCTTGCGGCTACATCAGTGACGGCTGTGTCCGCCGAGCTGTGGCAGACCCACGCACAGATCTGGTGCCACGTCGGCTGGTGCATTTCGCTTCCTGGGAGCCAAGAGGCGATCCAAGCATACCTCCGGGCTGAAGCAGCACTGCCGGCGATGGTCGAAACCGTGGCTCTCGTGAACGCACAACGGCTCTACCGTCGGCTGAGCTCGGACACGCCCACGGGGCCAGAGCGGATCACGGGAAATGTGGTCAAAGTGCTGATTGCAATGCTGCCTGCAACCGACTCACCCGAGAAAGACGCGGATTCAAAGTTCTGGACGAAAAAGCAAAACCTCAAAGTGCTGGTGGACGCGCTGCAGGAGCTTCCGGACGGGCTCGCGCGCAAGAACGTGGCGATCGTGCTGGCCAAGCTGTGCCAGATCTTTGGTGACGCGGTGAAAACCAAACTTCGCGAATTGCGCGGTATTGAGATGATGCTGAGCGTCAGCAAATCCTTGCAGCCGCCAGGAAAGACGACGGCGGCAGCCACTATGAGCAACGCCAAGGCGATGGCGTTCTAATACTACAACATAAAATGAAATGTGCACTGGAAAATACTGAAGTAGCATGTAAAAGATTTTGAGCATGGAGGGCGAAAACAAATACGTCCATGCTTCCAACTTCTTTTTTAAGTTAAAACATGCAGAAGCGAAATGCAGCTTTTTGGGGTTGGGATATTGTCGGTACGGTGACCACGTCCCCGTATGTGAAAAAAAGAAAACTATTTCTTGGCGTTGACCTCGATGGTGTGATCATAGTCGATCGTGGGCACGACCGACTGGATAAACTTGAGAAACAAAAACAAGTACTGGTCGCTGCGGATCTGCGACTGGTGGGTCTCGTCGCCGTCGCGCAGGTTCGCAAGGATCCGCTTCATGACGGCGCCGTGCTGGCACGGGTGGATGCTGGCGTACAATGGCCCGGCTTTGTGTGGATGTGGCTCCATCGTGACCGTGCGGTTGGCATAGTCCTGCATGATGTCTTCAAACAGCGCTTCCTGCGACAGCGGCACGTTCTTCTCGTCGTACCCAAACAGCCACACGCGCGGCGTCTGGTAGTACTTGTCGTACGTGATCGACAGATCGTACGTGCGCGTGTACAAGATCGCGTCGTCCTCTCCATCGTCCGGCTCGCTCGCGACCAGGTACCCATTGCCCAGCACGGCCGCGTCCTCCTCGACCAGGTTGTCTTCCTCGAACGAGCTCAGATCCGGTGCCGCGCTGCTGCCATCCGCCGCGTAGTCATCCACGATCGCGTCCAGGATACTGCGGCTGGACGGAGCAGTCTCCTGCTTGCTCTCGAGCGAGATATGGCCAAGCGAGAGGTCGTCGATGTCCTCGTCTCCTTCCGTAGCTCCTCGCTGTTTCGGCGAGGCGAGTGCGTACGACTGCGCCGCGACCCAGTCGTCCTCGCCGTCCACGGCCTTCTCGGCCTGGTACGTCTGCTCGAGCGACGTGACGCGGCGGCGGCACGGCACGTTGTGCGTCACTAGAAACTGCTTGTCCGCCGGCAGGTACGCGCGGCGCTGCGCCTCGTCGCCGGCCTCCCAGCGCCACGTGGGGCACTTGTACACCAGCAGATCGCCCGCTCGCACGAATTCCTCGGGCGTGAGGATGCCCTTGTCTTCGAACGCCGACTCGGTCAGCACGGGGGTCAGGTACTCGCGCACGCCGTGAAAAATGCTCTGCATGGTTATTCTCCTCGTGGGGTGGGTTGTTTATTTGGTGGTTCCTTCGAGAAATCCCATCGAGTTCGAGGAAGAGAACAAAGAGGAGCATGGGACCGGTTTTAAGAGGAGCGGTGTGGAAGTCAGTCGAACGAGGGGATCTGGGTTCTGGCAGCTACCGTACATGGGCCAGCATTTACCGTAAACTGCACCTTGGTGACGGCTACTCCGGTCGGTTTGACCTGTTACAGCTTATGCTGGTGCCAAACACACGGTAGGAAGGCATCATGACCACTCACTCACGAGGCATCCACCTTAATGTTGATTTCACGCACGACCCTGCAATGACCGTCCTCCGTCGTCAAATATTCGGATCTCCGTTGATATCCAATCCACGGTCCGCCAAGTGCTTGGTTAAAACGTGCACCACCTCTGTGCACTGGGGGGTCCCCATTGAAGTGTCCAACACGGAGTTTGCTGTCTTGTCTCGCACGAGAGGATCAGCGCCATGGTGCAGCAAAAGCTTGGTGATTGGTACTGATGGCTGTTGTCGCTCCACAACGTGAAAGAGCGCTGTTCGCCTCATGCAGTCGGACACGTTCGGGTCTGCGCCGTGTTCGAGCAACATCTGCACAACTTCAAGCGACGACTCGATCGTAGCGTAGATGAGTGCTGTGCGGCCGAACCAGTCCCTGTGAGCAACGTCGGCGTTGTGGTCAAGCAGCACCCGCGCCATTGCGACGGCGTCCGCGCCGCTCCCAACCGTGAGCATGAGCGGTGTGCGCGTCTCTGGGTATCTGGTGTAGTCCACGTCCACGAAACCATCATTTACGAGCAGCTCGAGGATTTCCAAATTGCGGCAGATTGGGAGGCGGGCCCAGCCGCCGTCTCGAGTGGACTGCGAGTCGGCGCCGAACCGAAGCATCTCGCGAACGAACTGAGCATCCGTCTCGCAGAGCGAATCGGCGCAGAACATGTGCGGGAACCCGACCATGGAGACGCCGTTTTTGACTAGCACTGACAAGCCAGTGATGCAGGGGAGGCGTGATTTGAGCTCCAGCGTCTCCAAGTCACCGCCGTGGCCAATGAGCATATTGACCAAATCGCGCGAATCCGGCATATCCAGCACCTTGAGCATGGCTCCCGAGAGAACAAGCTGGCGTTGGGAGGACGTATACTGATCACAGAACACTGTCGATGTGAGCAGCAGCTCCAGCACCGTGGGGTCGTTTCCCGCGATCGCGGAGGTCATTAGGCTCGGCACACAGAACGCTACTGACAGTGGAAGGCGAGCGGCCAAACCAGACGCGTCATCGATGAGCCACTCGGCGACTGTGATTGCTGCGTCATTGCACTGGAATTTCCACTCAAGCGGCCCGTGCCGATCGGCGAGGAGCCACGCGTCCGGACACGCGCGCGCAATGTCAGCGCCTGCCCGGGTCGCCAGCGCCGGCGCCAGACTCGCGGCCACGCAGAACCATTCCGGCTGCGTCGCGAGAAACGCCTCGAGGTGCAGCGCTGCGTTCATGTGCTTGTGCTGAGCGAAGAACTGTTCTGCGTGCGCGAGGTCACCGTCGTCGAGAGCGCGGCGCAGCGAGTGCGACGTCACCATGGCTGTTGTGGCTTCCGATGTCAAGACAATCGGATGTTGTACTTAATCACGATGGTTTCGCATAAGTTAACCGATGAGCCGCCCACCCACAGCGCGAGTAAATCAAAGCGCATGTACATGCCATGGCGTCGCCCTTGCGAGCCGCGAGACGCACTGCGAATCGTCTCATCTCGATGACAGTAGTCGATCTTTACGCAGATACATACTGCGTGCTGGATGCTCCACTGGACAAATATAGATGTGGGATGCCTGTGCAAGGAATTCGCCTATTCAGGTAATCCGATGATGAAGTGTGATTCATGTGGACCACGTTCTTGTTGAAGTGATGTGGGACACATTAAATTTGGGCCACCACTTGACCCATCCAGCGTCATTAAATCAGTTGCCTCCATTTTCGTGTCGACCAGAGAGATCCTCCAACGACCAAAAAGACAAATCATGACGGAGATGGAGGAGGAGCTCATCGCGCAGCGCGACGCCGCGATCGCCGTCACCAAGGAACTGCAGCGCCAGCTGCAGCTGCATCGCGACGTCGTCGAGCGCACGGTGGAGCGGCGCGCGCTCAACGCCGAGCGGCTGCGCTTCCACGCCGAGGAGCAGCTGCGGCGCGCGCAAGACGAGCGCGAGTGGGAGGCCGCCATGTGCTCCCGCTTGCTGTACATGTCGCTCTTTAGCGGCGCCTGCGGAGCCATCGCTGGCTGGCTGGGCGGGCTGACGGTGTTCCTCACGTTCGCGCAGCCGCTGGTGGGCTTCCTCATGGTGCTGCCCGGAATGGCGTGTGGCGCGCTGTTGGGCTTGGCCATTGCCAAGGTGCGGTTGGCTACATTTTGATGGAGGAAGTGGACTGATGTGGGCTGATAGAATCCCCATTGACCTGTAGACGCGAATTCAACTGGAGAGCCGACGGCGGCGGGCCAAGCGACGGCGGTCGTCGCGCCACGTCGAGGTGGAGATGGCTGTCAACGGGTCAGTGGATAATGCCACGGACGCGCTGGACCCGCTGACGGGTGTGGCCAGCAGCGTGCTGGCCGAGACATCGGCAGCTGCTGCGGTCGCCGCACAGCAGGCATTGTCGCCGAGAAATACAGCGGCTGGGGCGGGTGACGATCGCTTGAGCTGGTGGGGGCTCGGCTGGTCCGTCGTCGGGTTGACCTGGCGCACGTCCCGAGACCTCGCAACAGGACTGTACCACTCGACGGACTATGTACGTGGTGTGGTCAATAGCCCCAATGCCGCAGCAGAAAACAACGAAGGGAAGAAGTCTCAGTAGTACACGCGAACAAGGAGACCACACACATAAGTCCAACGTGACGTTATATTCATTTTGTCGGTCATTTCCACGTATTATCAATAGATAGACCAAACAGCAATCAATCAACACGTCGCAACACTCACTACCGGGTGGAGCCATGGGGAGCCCGTTGAGTCCACGCCCACTCAATCACCATTGCGGCGCTTCCGCTGCAGCCTCATCACGTCGAAGATTAGAGTCCCGACACCGTCCCGCGCCTCCAGAACACGAACTTAAGCCTCCATGGCGCGGCCATGAGCCTCCATGGCGCGAGCTTGACCCTCTCAGATGTGGTCTGTGGCGCGCATGATCTCCTCATGGCGAGCAGCCGCGTACTCCTTCACGGTCACAGCGTCCAGAGGACGGTACTCGGGCGTTATCGACCCAGAAGCGCACGGGGCCGCCTGGCTCGTAGAGCAGACAGAAGCCACATCAGCGTGGTCTTCCTCATCCCCCACAAGCGGTGCAGACGCTCCAGGGCCCTCGAGCTCGACCGAGCTGCCGATCGGCGCTTGCATCGACCCCGCCTAAGCTCGCTGATCGCTGCTGCCGCTACCAGCTTGCCCTTGTTCGCACTGGCTCTCCCGTAGTGCGCGTCGGTTCTCGACACGGAGCCGCCGCATGTCTTCCTTGATCTCGCATAGCTTCTTCGCCGCCTCGCCCCTGAGCCCTCTCGCTCGTGCCGGATGGAGCAGCTCCTCGAACACTCTATTTGCGCGCTGGCAGTCGAGGCGCTGCCGCTTAGTTCGGCGGGTCCACACACGCGCCGAGATCTCGACCCAGATCATCGACGCCGTGTCGGAGTCCCGCGTCGTGTCGTAAGGGCGCTTCTCGGCCACGAGCTCGAGCAGCTAGAGGACGATGCATGGCTCTTCCTTGCGCGGCATGATAAAGAACAATGTTAGAATGGCGCAGAGAAGAAGGAGGAGAGAAGGGAGACGTGCCAGGTGGCCCTCGTGTCCTGTGTCCTGTCTCGGCCAGGCCAAAGCACGGTTGGCGCCCTCGTCACTTCAACTTGAGGATTCTGGTTACACAGTAACCTCTCTGAAATGGTTACTCGACGCAGTGCTCCTGCCGACGAGGTGCAGAGGATCATGGTGACGGGGGGCGTGACGGTATATTGGCCACAGCGCCGGCTCCACGCGGTGCTGGAGGCGGCCAGGCGCTCCAAGGGCTCGCCCGTGGCCAAGCTGGTGCTCGAGGGCTTCCGTGTCGGCCAGCATGCGGTCTGTATCGATGAGATCTCGCCCCGTACGAACGTTTTTTATCGCACCCGTTGCCAGTTTTTTTCTTTTTTGGCTGATGATTTGGTTTAACTCCCGATAGTCTGCAGTCCCGCGCGCAGAATCGCACAGAAGCCGACATTTCTCGGCTTTTGCCAGCCACTAGCAAGCTCCCGTGATGAGATTACGGGCTCTGGTGACCTCATACTGCCCGTGGAATGCGAGTGGTCGACGACGATCCACAACGCCGACGCGATGGACAGATCCGTGCGCTTCCTCTCGACGAACGGATCGATTGTTCCGAGTGCAGTTGTACTGTACGATCCGGATCTGTTCTCGCGCGGGCTTGTACGCTCTGGATTGGCCTCCGTCCACTCTTCTTCGCCGCTCCATGCGCCGCTGCTACAGGTATTAAGTGCCTGCTGCCTTTGAAAAAATTCCGCCCGGACGAGCTTGGCAACTGATTGACGAGCAATTGTACCGTAGCTCAGCAAATATTTCGACGTTCAAGCGCCATCCAGTGGCCACCGCGTGAATTCGATTATCACATGTGCGAAAAGTCGTTTCTACAGGAGATTCTGATCGTCTCACCGTCGTCGATTCATTTACACGCATATTTAGGCGTCGAGACACTCGCAAATTATGCGGTTCTGCAGCCATTTGCTTTGATGAGAATGGTGTGGCAACAGACGGGTCTGGCGATTTGCTCAGCACCCGTTCTCTCGTGGCTTCCGGCAGGGCGTGGTGTAACGCTTCGAGTACGCAGTCTGAATTAGGCGCTTTATATCTTGGTCGTTGACTCTGATCGTCTGCACACCCATGTGGTCAGGATTATTCCCAGTGGATCAACCTGATGACGCACCGCATGGCCATGCTGTTGGCGATGCCGGATCAGTTCCTCGCTCGGTGTCGCTCTCATCGAGCTGGTGAGTCACTTCGCCATCAGCTCGTATTTTTGTTGTTTTTCTTTCCATGACATGAGATACTGAGCTCTGCAGGTCCACCATACACTGAATTGCTGGATTTCGTGTTTTATCTGGTTGTGGATTACGCTCTCGGGCGTGTGCTGGCTTCATTCGTGGCAACAACCATCGTCCCAGCTGCCATCGAAACGTCTTTGTAAGCTGCTCTGGGACATGGTGTATCTGCATGAAGAGGAGAGTACAGGCATCCTAACGTCAGCGTGGTGTAGGACTCCGGTTTCCTTCCTTGATGTGCTCCGAGAAAATGTCGTCTGGTTGATGGGAGCTCCCGCGGGTTTTAAGGTACGCTTTCAGTAAATTGTGGGTAGCAATCAGTGGTTTAGGTGCTAATTTTCAGCTGGTGACAGGTCAACGTTCGTTTGGCAGCGATCCTCGGGAACGGCATCCTCATGTGGCTCGATTTATGGGAGTTTTTGTTCACCGTGGCAAGCACCAGCTCAATCTGGACGAGTGCGGTCAACTCATCCACGGCACGAACGGTTGCCACTCAATTGTGGACACACTCGGGGATCACGTTGCAGCTCAGCGCCATCGCTGATGCGACGTGGTTCGTAACGTGGAACTCCTACTGGGTCTACCTGTACTTCACCAAGCTGAACTCGATGCAACTTCGCTTACTATCGTCGCTCTGGAAGCTTTTCCTTGGCAAGAAGAATAATGTACTTCGAAAGCGCGTGGATTCGTGCGACTACGATGTCAACCAGGTACGTGTCACGCAACCACCTAGTCTTAAGATTCTCGATCTAACGAGTAGGGACTGCAGCTTCTCCTGGGGACGCTGCTGTTCACGATCATCGTGTTTCTCGTCACGACGAATGCCGTATTCTTCATCTTTTTCGGCATAGTTCGATGCGGCGTGTGGCTCTCTTCGGTTATTCTGTGGTTGCCGATCGTGTTGCTGCTTGGCTTGCCCTTCATCTCCGTTTCGCATCGATTGATCAAGCCGCGCGAGTACACAAACTTGATCTCTATTGAGACGCTTGATGACCAGTACCTCGGCGAATCCTTTTGTCTCACGGATGTCAGCCCCGGACAGCGTCGTGAGAGGGACACGCAGGATCGACAGGCTCTCCGAGACGCCTTGCAGTCCTCGAATACTCCATCAAAATCAAGCAACTCGCCGATCGTTTTTCGCATCGTGACGCGGCCCAGCGGAGTTGGTCAGCTCCTCCACAGGTGCGCCTGCTTTGCATTTTCTTGGATCGAGGAGATGTTTTCCACCTCCACGACCGGGCTAGCGAATAATGTCAATGTCCATCATTGTGTAGACTTGGAGCCTATCAGAAGCAGGTCGCTCGATCGTATAACGCCTCTGCGATCGTCAACTCGTGTCTCTTCGGCGCGCCGGTCGCTCCAGTCGATATCGCTGTGCTCTTTCAGCCGCGAGCTCCGATCGCTTTGGCTCCACAGGCGGACCCACATACCAAGCGGAAGGTCGATTAAGACCTGACGAGTGGAGGAATCCTCATGTTGCACCTGCGAGGGCCATCATTGACTGAATGAGTCTGGTCTCCTCAGTTGACTGGGCCAATTCGAGCAACTTCAGCGAATGAGCACTCATCTGTTGCTCAAAAAATGTAGCCATCCAGTAGGTACTATGTACCCACTTTACCATCACTCTGACATGTTTAGGTACACACCGTGTATTTAGCCAATCATAGTGATTCTGTATTACTACAACCACACACTGATCTGTCCCAAAAACGATCCTGTGCCACCTCAGGAACAGCTGTTGGGAACGGGTACATACCTTTGAAATCGGATACGTACTGGCTTAATTTGACACCTGATCATCCCAATTTGTGTCCAACTCCCTTACTTTCCATCTCGCCTCTGATTTGAGCTCATCGTGTTCTATCCTTTGATAATCCATATGTTGCATCGACAAAACCCAGATTCCTGGATCTTTGGGTGGATTTGACCGTGACATCGGTGGTCTGGACTAGGTGACGTCCAAAACCCTCTCCAAATCGATGGCACCACAGAGCAGTGCACGTCTTTGAGGAGCTCCTGGGGACTCGCCAACCACGTGCCTCGGGTCGCCGACGGTTCGCCTCTGTGAGAATCCAACGCGCCGACGCCTCCGCAGGACTAATGAGCCCCGCCGAAGTCAAGCAGCGCGCCAACGCGGCCGCCGCCACCGCCAAGCGCGCCCAACAGGAGGATGAGATGGACGACCTCGTGCCCACTGAGGAGACCATAAACCTCTCGGAGACTGTGCCCACGTTCAACTGGGGCGAGGTCGTCTGGTACAACGTTGTCGTGCTGTCGCTCTGGCACATTGGCGCCGTGTACGCGCTCTTCTACGTGTTCCCCAAGTGCTCGCTCGCGCAGATCGGCGTGCTCTGGATCGTGCTCTGGTTCATGTCGGGTCTGGGCATCACGGCTGGTGCTCACCGCTTGTGGGCTCACCGCAGCTACAACGCCAAGGCGCCGCTCCGCATCTTCCTCATGCTGTGCAACTCGATGGCGTTCCAGGGCAGCATCTTCGAGTGGTCGCGCGACCACCGTGTCCACCACAAGGGCTCGGACACGACCGCGGACCCGCACAACTCGGGTCGTGGGTTCTTCTTTGCACACATGGGTTGGGTCATGGTGCGCAAGCACCCGAACGTCCGCAAAGCCGGCGCCAAGCTCAAATTCGACGACCTGCTTTCTGACCCGGTCGTGGCGTTCCAGATGAAGTACTACATCTGGACCGTGCTGGCTATGTGCTACATCTTCCCAACGGTCGTTGGGCACTTCATGGGCTCGGCGTCGGCGGGCTTCTGGATCGGCAGTATGTTCCGCCACGTCTGGGTGCTCCACATGACCTGGTGCGTCAACAGCGTCGCCCACTTTTTCGGGTACAAGCCGTACGACCGCAACATCGCGGCCGTCGAGAACTTGTTTGTCAGCATCGGCGCCATTGGTGAAGGATACCACAACTACCAGTACGTTCTCCCATATTGCACACAATTCCCAGGCGAAGATCGGATGCTAACTTGTGCTGTTTTTATCTTTTCCAGCCACAAGTACCCGGCTGACTACGCCACGAGCGAGTGGGGCATCACCTCGGGCCACTGGAACCCGACCAAGCTGTTCATCGACGCGTGCGCGGCCGCTGGACTCGCGAGCGACCTCAAGCGCAGCCGCACGGCCGCGGCCACGCGCGAGCGTCTCGCCATCAAGGTTCATGAAGAGCGCCTCAAGGCCGGCGTCCAGGCGCAGATCTCAGGCGTGGACTCGTTCATCGGCCGGCTCTTCTTTGGTCGCTCGGAGGAACAGATCTTCTAAGCGGTTAGATCTCCGTCGCCCCACGCCGTGGGTGGCTGGACTGTACCGTTGCTCTGTGGAAAGTACCCAAGAAGTAGAAAATATGCAAACTGACACCGACAAAAAGCCTTCTGTTCATGCGTGTATCTCCAAGTCCGCAAGCAACGCTAGGACTCTTTCTACCAAGAAAAGAAAGCCACGTCTTTGGTGCGATTATCGGTCATCGCTCCTTGGATCTCGCGTTTGTCGTGGACCCCGAAATGGGTGACAAAGATCTTTCCTCTGTACCGTAAATGGTGGCCACTTCCTTCTGCCATCCTGGTTATGCACCCAGATCAACAGAACCAGTTATGGAGTTAATTAACTGCATTCTACAGTGTTACAACGTACCCGTACCTTTGCCGTATCCATTTTTGTTAAAATACCACTCACGCGTTCTTGTGGTACTGGTACTGGGTACACTAACAAGCCTTACTGTTCGTGACAGAACTATACAACTCCGTGCCGATCCATTGTGCAAACACCCGCTGAGGATCCGCAGCTACCACAGCGGCAACTTGATGAGCCACTCCGGTATTTACCTGCTAAAGTGACCTCTCTTCCTGTTATCGCGCTCCGCGTCATGTTCCTCGCGCGCCGCCTGCTCTCATCGCTCTCTCCGCGCGTCTTCGCGTCTTACCCGCGCGGTTTCGCGTCGATCGCGTCGCCACAGGCGGCGCTAGAGGCGCTCAAAGGCGGCAATTTCCTGTCCACGGCGCAGCTTTCGAGTCGCGAGTTCCAGGCGCTGATCGACCAGGCGATCGCGTTCAAGCGCGTATACTCCGACCCGCAGACCAAGGCGATCGCGCCCAAGCCGCTCGCGGGTGAGATCTGCTCGATGATCTTCCAGAAGCGCAGCACGCGTACGCGCATCTCGAGCGAAGTGGGCATGCACCTGCTGGGCGGCAAGGCGCTGTTCCTGTCGTCGGACGACATCCAATTGGGCGTGAACGAGACGCTCAAGGACACGGCGCTGGTGCTCTCGCGGTTCAACAGCGTGATCCTCGCGCGCGTCTATGCGCAGCGAGACGTGGAAGAGCTCGCGGCGCTCGCGACCGTGCCCGTGATCAACGCGCTCTCGGACAAGTATCACCCGCTGCAGGCGCTGGCCGACTACATGACCGTGCAGGAGCACTTTGGTGTGCTGCGCGGACTCACGCTTGCGTGGGTGGGCGACGGCAACAATGTGCTCCACGACTACATGCTGGCGGCACCGAAAGTTGGCGCGAACGTTCGGATCGCGACGCCCATTGGGTATGAAGCCGACGCCGACGTGGTCGCCGAGACCCAGCGGCTCGCCAAGGTAAGCTGCAGAACCGTTGTCTCTCTAGTCGCGTTCTTTTGGGTAGATAAAATGTTCTGATCAATAGGGGAATTTGTTGTTTAGGAGCATGGCACGACCGTGGTGATGACGACCAACCCAGTGGAGGCCGTCAGGGGCGCGAACGTGGTGGCGACCGATACGTGGATCAGCATGGGCCAGGAGGAAGAGAAGAAGCAGCGGCTCGCGAGCTTTGCCGGGTACCAGGTGACACGGCAAATGCTGACGCACGCCGCGCGAGACCACGTGTTCCTCCACTGCCTGCCGCGCCACAGCGAGGAAGTGGACGACGAGGTGTTTTACTCGCCCCAATCGCTCGTGTTTGACGAGGCCGAGAACCGACTCTGGACGGTCATGGCCGTGTACGCGGCCTTGCTCGGCAAATTCTAAGCCAGGCCGACCAAATCACGCCGATTCTGAATCCCGTTGAATTGTTTCTTCTTTTTTTTTTCTTTGGTGATTGAACTGATTCGAACAAAAAAACGAAGTGATGATCCCGAAAGGTCGGGCGGGTGTTTCAGCATTTGTGTGACCAGGCGCCGCTGCGGCAGTCCAGGCGTCTCTCCAGCACCACGGGCCTTCACATACTCGACGCCAGCACTCCTGTTCGCCGGCTGCTGGAACGAGCACGCAGGCGAGCGCGGAGAAGAGAGAGAAACAGATCAGCCGTCGGCGGACAAGGCCAGAAGCAAGACGCGAGCAGTGAGGAAGCGGACGACGTTCCTGCTCTGTGACAGCTAGCGGAGGAGCCATGGGGGACGAGGCCCCGCCTGCGAAAAAGGAAGTGAGCCCTGCGCAGTACATCGAGCGGCGCGTCGCGACGGCGTTCGCCGGCTTGCAAGGCGCCAAGTTCACGGCCAAGTACGCGACCGAGGCCAACGAGGCGTGCATCAAGGAGTTTCTCGAGTCAGAGGACGTGGTGACGCTCATCTTTGCCGGCGACAATGTGGTCGCGTCCATCAAGATGCCGCCGTCGCTGCCGCGTGGCAAGACCATGTGCTTCACCAAGTACCACAAGACCGTCATCACCAGCAAGAACGTGTTCACCGACATCATGATGAACGAGCTCACGAGCTCGAGCATCGAGTACCTGGAGAAGCTCATTTCCGAGATCTACTTGCCGCTGTTCTCGAACCCGGCCAACCAGGAAGGCTGGGGCGAGGTGGCCTCCAAGGATATCGTCGACAAGTTCCACTCGTACATGGCGTCCGTATCGATCATCAGCGGCGCGACCAAGGGCGAGACGTGCCTGCCGCTGCCGCCCGTGGACGGGAACGCGACCAACTTGAGCAACAAGATCTCACTGCTGGAAGGATCGATTGTGACCTGGACCAAGCAAATTAAGAACGTGCTCAAGCAGGACCCGGAAGATCTACTCAAGCAAGGACTGCACCCGACGCCCGACGCCGAGATCGAGTTCTGGAAGCTCAAGGCCGCCAACTTGAACTCGATCTTCGAGCAACTCCAGTCCAAGAAAGTGCGCAAGATTTTAACCGCGCTGGACCGCTCCAAGTCGACGTACTGCACGACATTCGCCCGGCTATGCAAGGAAGTCTTCACCGCGCGCATTGAAGCCAACGACAACATGAAGTACTTGCGCACGCTGGAGGAGTGGTTCATCCGCTTGAACAACGACGAGGACTTTCCGAGTCTCACCGAGCTGTTCAAGCCCATGCTACACATCATCCTCTTGATCTGGAAAAACTCCAAGCACTACAACACGCCCGCGCGGCTGGTCGTGCTCATGCGCGAGATCTGCAACTCGCTCATCAACCAGGCGCGAAAGTACCTCAGCGGCGAGCTCATATTCGCGCTCATTGACCAAGACGAGGCCGGGCAGGCGGTCGAGCAGCTCAAGACCACGCTTCAGGTCTGCAGCGCGTTCAAGTCGACCTACTTTGACTACAAGGCCACGGCCAACGCCGAGTGTCCGTCCAACCCGTGGCGCATCCAGGGCAACGCGCTGTTCGTGCGGCTCGACTCGTTCTTGGAGCGCTGCCACGACATTTTGGATCTCACGCAGACGATCGTCCAGTTCAGCAAGCTGTCCAAGATCGAAGTGGGCGGCACCAAGGGGAAGACGCTCACACTAAGCGTGCAGCAAATCCACTCCGACTTCACCGAGGCCGTGAACGCGTTCAAGCGCGTCTCTGGCGACATCATGGACGTTGGCGCGTCCAAGTTTGACGACAACTTTTACGAGTTCCGCTGCAAGATCAAAGAGCTGGAGCGGCGCCTGGGCTCGGTGCTCACGCAGGGCTTCGACGATTGCTCCACGATCTTCGGTCGATTCAAGCTGCTGGATTCGTTTGAAGGTCTGCTGAACCGCCCGATCATCCAAGACGAGCTCGAGAAGAAGCACGTGGCACTGGTGCAGAGCTACGGCCAGGACCTCAAGCTCGTCCAGGAGCTCTTCCTGCACTCTCGCGATGCTCCCCCGATCAGCTGGAACCTCCCGCCTGTTGCCGGTGCGCTGTCGTGGTGCCGTGGTCTCATGGAGCGCATTGAGCACCCAATGAAGAAGCTCAAGGAGCTCAACCAGAACGTCATGGAGCGCGAAGAAGCCAAAGAAGTGTACAAAGTGTACGGCACGATCATCGCGTCGCTCCAAGAGTACGAAAACCAGAAAGTGGAGGAGTGGAGCCGCGACGTGGAAGGCTCTTCCCAAGCCAAACTCAAGAACCCGGTGCTCGTGCGCCACGCGCAGACGCGCTGTCTGCGAGTCAACTTCGACCCGGCGTTGGAGAAGCTGCTGCGCGAGATCAAGTACTTGCGTCTGCTCACGATCGACGTGCCGCAGTCCGCGCTGCAGATCTCGTCCAGGGAAGAGACGTACCGCAAGTACCGCGGCGAGCTGTCGCGCATCGTGGAGCCGTACAACGCCATGATTGAGGGTCTCCACCCGCTTGAGGAACCGCTCGTGCGTCGCCACATCAACAACATCGACGCGTGTGTCGGCCGCGGCATCGACGAGCTTAACTGGAAGAGCAACGGCATCGACACGTTCATCGAGGAGTGCCGCAAGGTGGTCGAAGGCGCCAATGAGATTGTCACCAACCTCAAGGACAACCTCAACACGATCCAGGAGACGCTCGGCGCGTGGAACGCGCCGCTGCTGGAGCGCCAGGCCAAGCCCGTGGCGGTCAGCGAGCACGAGAAGCTCCACAAGAGCCACATCATTCAGCGCACGCTCAAGATCCGCGAAGGCGCGGCCGAGATCCACCGCCGCTTGAAGCAGTCCAACAACGGCATCGTCGGCGTCAACTCGGCGCAGTGGAAGGCCTATGTCGACTACGTCAACAACATTGTCGTCACGGGCGTCGCGCGCGTGATCTGCTCGTCGCTCGAGTTCCTCGCCAAGCAACTGGACCCCAACGCGACGGCCAACGCGGCGGCGGCCACGGCGGCAGCCGCAGCTGCGGCAGCTGCTGACGGCGCGATCAGTGGCGCGACAGGCGGTAAGTCCAACAAGAAAGACCACGAGCGCCTGCCCATGCTCGAGATCAAGCTCGACCTGATCGCCAACCGCGTGCAGTTCAACCCGAGCATCGGCGAGAACAACGGCAAGGGGCTTCGCGACACGATCCAGATGTGGATCAACTCGTTCTTCAACATCGCGACGGCGGTCAAGCGCTTGGACTCGGACGGCGGCGGCACGTACCTGCGGGAGATGCATTCGGATATGGCGATTTGCATGCACCTCGCGACGATCAGCGACTATCTCCAGGAAAACCACGACATGCTGGTGGCGTTCAAGCGCAAGTACGACCAGTTCTCGTACTTGTGGGAGTCGGACATGGCCGCGCTGTTTCAGGAGTTCTTGAGCGCCGGCGCCAAATACACGAGCGCCAGCGGAGCCGACATGCTCGACTTGGAGAAGTTCAACGTGCAGATCACCAAGTACGAGCAAGTCGCCGGCGAGATCGAGGCGCTGACGACGCCTACGGACGTCGGCTGGCTGCGCGTCAACTCGCAGCCCATCAAGACGGCCATGCTCACGTGGGTGAGCAAGTGGATCTACCAGTACACGACGTACTTGCACGAGCACGTCGTCAACAAACTGCGCGGGCTATATGGCTTTATGGATACCGTGGTTAAAGGCCTTGACGAACAGGTGGTGGAGAAGAACAAGGAGGCGCTCATGCGCGTGATGACACACATCCGAGACGTGCGCAAGCAAATGGACTCGACCAACGAGATCTTTGACCCACTGCGCGACGCTGTCCACTTGCTCAAGTCGCATGGAATCAACGTGGACGACACCAAGATCGCCGACCATGCGATCCAAGACTACCTGGAGGCGGCGCCGATGCAGTGGGAAGCGATCGTGAACAAGACCTTCAAGAAGAAGGAGGAGATCATGCCCCTGCAGATGCAGGAGGTCGAGTCGATCAAAGTCGACGTGGACTTGTTCTACACGGAGATGCGCAAGTTCCGCAACGAGTTCCGATCCTCGGCGCCGTTCAGCTTCCAAGGCTCGCCAGAGGAGGCGTACACGCAGATGAACCAGTTTGCCAGTCGGCTCCACGAGAAGATGAAGCAGGCAAAGCAGTTCAACGAGCTGGAAGAACTATTTGAGCTGCAGGTCTCCAAGTACCAAGAAACCACCGAGACACTGTACGAGCTGCAGCAGCTAAAAAAGTGCTGGGACTTGAAAGATTTGGTGCTGCAGACTTTCGACGACTGGAAGAGCACGCTGTGGGCCAAGATCCAGACCGACACCTTCGAAGGATACACGCGCGCGTTCATGAAGCAGCTCAAGATGGAGGCAACCGAGCATCAGATGATCAAAGGCTGGCAGGTGTACAAAGACACGGAGCAGATCGTCAAGAACATGGCGTCCGTGCTGCCGTTGATCAACGATCTGCACTCGGAGGCGATGCAGGACCGCCACTGGAAGGCGCTCTCAACGATCTGCCTGGTCAAGGCGATCGATCCGAAAGACCCCAAGTTCTCGTTTGCTGACCTGCTCAAGCTTCAGCTCCACACACATGTCGATGATGTCGGCGAGATCGTCGAGACGGCGAACAAAGAGCAGAAGATCGAGAAGAAGCTCGTGATGATCGAGGAGCTGTGGAAGCGTCTCACGCTCGAGTATGTGCCCCACAAAGACTCGGGTACATTCGTGGTCAAGCCGTCGGAAGAAGTTGTTGAGTCGCTGGAAAGCAACCAGCTCGAACTGCAGACCATGGTCGGCATGGGCAAGTTTGTCGAGTTCTTCAAAGACCGCGTGCTCACGTCGCAGAAGACGCTGGGCCACGTGGAAGAAGTGCTGAAAGAGTGGGTGTCCGTGTCCAAGCAGTGGGCCTCGCTCGAGAGCATTTTCTTGAGCTCGCCCGATATTCGAAACCAGCTCCCCGACGATACGCGCACGTTCGAATCGATCGACTCCAACTTCAAAGACCTGATGAAGAACGCCGTGCTGGAGCCAAGCGTCGTGGCCGCCTGCTCGGTGGACAACCGCCTCGAGTCGCTCAAGGAGATGACGACCATGCTGGAGAAGTGTCAAAAGTCGCTGAACGAGTACCTCGACAAGAAGAAGAAGATCTTCCCGCGCTTCTACTTTGTCTCCAACGTCGCGCTGCTCGAGATTTTGTCTAACGGCAACAACCCGAAAAAGATCATGCCGTTTTTGAGCGATTGCTACGACTCACTGTGCAATTTGATCTTTGACGAAGGCTCGACCAACTCGGCGCACACAATGGTCGCCAAGGACCGCGAAACGGTCAAGCTGCCCAAGCAGTTTGTCATGGCCGGCGCGGTCGAGTGCTGGCTTAACGAGCTCACCGAGGCCATGCGCTTCTGCATCCGCAAGGAGATGCACGACTCGATCGAGACGGCGGCCAACTGGGACGTCGAGAAGCCGCGCCACCAGTGGCTCTTTGACTACCCGGCCCAGGTCGTGCTCAACGCCACGCAAATCTACTGGACAGAGGAGACCGAGCTCGCGCTGGAAGAGTACGAAAATGGCCAGGAAGACTCGGTCAAGCGGTACTTGCAAGTGTGTAACGCACGCCTCGAGCAGCTCATCAACTTGGTGCTGGGCGAGCTCTCGGAGGCCGACCGTTGCAAGATCATCGCGCTGATCACGCTGGACGTCCACTCGCGGGACGTGGTCAAGAAGCTCGTGGACGAGAAAGTGGAAGGTCCGCTCAGTTTCTTGTGGCAGCAGCAGCTGCGCTTCATCTGGCGCCAGGAAAACTACGATGTGGACATTCGCATCACCGACTTCCGCTCCAAGTACTCGTACGAGTGGATCGGCAACACCGGTCGCTTGGTGATCACGCCGCTCACAGATCGCTGCTACATCACGCTCACCATGGCGCTGCGTCTGTTCCTGGGCGGTGCACCGGCCGGCCCCGCTGGCACGGGCAAGACCGAGACCACGAAAGATCTCGCACGCGCCATGGCCTTGTGCTGCTATGTGTTCAACTGCTCGGACCAGATGAACTACCAGACCATGGCCGACATTTTCCGCGGGCTCTGCCAGACGGGCACGTGGGGCTGCTTCGACGAGTTCAACCGCATCAACATCGAAGTGCTCAGCGTCGTGGCCACGCAAGTCAAGTGCGTGCAGGACGCGATCGTGTACAACGCGATACCGTCCAACCGCGAGCAAAAGTACCAGCACTTGCCGGCGGGCACCCCGCCGGTCGTGGTGGGCGAGTTCGAATTCATGGGTGCGTCTGACCGAATCACCTTGATCCCGACCTGCGGGTTCTTCATCACCATGAACCCGGGGTACGCGGGCCGCACCGAGCTGCCCGAGAACCTCAAGGTGCTGTTCCGCTCGTGCGCGATGATCCGCCCGGATCTGCGTCCTATCTGCGAGAACATGCTCATGTCGGAAGGCTTCCAGACCGCGCGAACGCTCGCCATCAAGTTCGTAACGCTGTACCAGCTCAGCTCCGAGCTGCTGTCCAAGCAGTTCCACTACGATTGGGGCCTCCGTGCCGTCAAGTCGGTGCTGCGCGTAGCGGGGATCCTCAAGCGAGCCGAGCCCGAGGTGGAGGAAGACAAGATCTTGATGCGCGCGCTGCGCGACTTTAACACGCCAAAGATCCCGCACAACGACACGCCTATTTTCCTGCGGCTCATCGCCGATCTGTTCATCGGCGTGGAAGTGCCGTCCAAGGTGAACGCCACACTGCGCGAGAAGACCGTCGCTGTGTGCAAGGCGAGCAACCTGCAGCACGACGACTCGTTCATCCTCAAGGTGTGTCAGCTGCAAGAGCTGATCGACGTGCGCCACTCGGTCATGCTGCTTGGCCCCGCCGGCTGCGCCAAGACCACGACGTGGCAGGCGCTGAGCAAGTGCTGGAACTTGGGCAAAGAGAAGAAGATCTGCGTGTACGAGACGCTCAACCCCAAGGCCGTGACGAGCGACGAGCTCTACGGCTACATGACGCTCTCGAAAGACTGGAAAGACGGTGTGCTGTCCATCATCATGCGCGGCATGTCCAAAAACTATGCCGAGCAGGGCTTTTACGAGTCGCAGTCGTACAAGTGGGTCGTGCTGGACGGCGACATCGATGCCGTCTGGATTGAGTCGATGAACACGGTCATGGATGACAACAAGGTGCTGACGCTCGTGTCCAACGAGCGGATCCCGCTGAGCGACGCCATGCGAATGGTGTTTGAGATCAACTCGCTCAAGAACGCGACGCCGGCGACGGTCTCGCGCGCGGGCATTCTCTACATCAACGAGACAGACATCGGCTGGCGGCCGTTCATGGAGTCATGGGTCGCCAAGCGCGACGAAGAAGTGGAGCGCACGTACTTGCCGGCACTCTTCGACCGGTACATCGACACCACTTACGATCTGATGCGCAAAGGGTACAAGCAGGTGGCCCCCGTGCGGCTCATCAACCAGGTGTCGACGGTCTGCTACTTGCTGGAAGGGCTCCTGGGCAACGTGCCGCCGGAGAAAAAGTCCCAGGACGTGGTCGAGTCCATCTTCGTGTTTTGCGCGACGTGGGCGTTTGGTGGGCCGCTCGTCGTGGACAAGAGCGTCGACTACCGCAAGAATTTCCACGAAATGTGGATCACGGCGTTCCCGAACGTCAAGTACCCGAAAGAAGGGCTCTGCTTCGACTACTTTTACAACTTGGAGACCAACGAGTTTGAGAGCTGGAACAGCAAAGTGCCCAAGTATGTGCCTGGCTCGATCGGCAACGGGCCGGTCGACACGCCGTTCAACTCGATCATCATCAGCACCAACGACTCGGTGCGGCTGCGGTTCTTGGTGGAGACGCTCGTCAAGCGCGCGCGGCCCGCGATCCTGGTGGGCGGCAGCGGCACGGGCAAGACCACGATCCTCAAGAACTTTTTACGCGAGCTTGACGACGACATGCTCTTCTCGATGATCAACATGAACTACTACACCGACTCGTACAAGCTGCAGCAGCAGCTTGAGTCGGTCATCGACAAGCGGTCGGGCCGCATGTTCGGCCCGCCGGCAACCAAGAAGCTCATCTACTTCATCGACGATCTCAATTTGCCGTACATTGAGACGTACGGCACGCAGAACGCGCTCGCGCTGATGCGCCAGCACATGGACTACCGCACGTTCTTCGACCGTGTGGACCTGGGCTTCCGCAAAGAGATCGTCGACGTGCAGTATCTGTCGGCGATGAACCCGACCGCTGGCTCCTTCATCATCGACGAGCGTCTCCAGCGCCACTACGCGCTCTTCGCCTGCATGATGCCAGGCAAAGAAGACCTCAAGACGATCTACCACCAGATCCTCAAGGGCCACTTCCAGAACGCTGGCTTTGCGCCAAACATCTCGACGTCGTGCGACGCGCTCGTGAACGCGTCCATCATGCTCCATGAAGAAATGGCGGCCAAGTTTTTGCCCAGCGCGACCAAGTTTGTGTACAACTGGAACATGCGCGAACTGTCCAACATCTTCCAGGGGCTGACGCGGTCCAAGGGGGAGTTCTTCCCCACCGTGTTCTCCGTCGCCAAGATGTGGGCCCACGAAGCCACGCGCGTGTTCTGCGATCGCTTGATCAACGAGGAAGATATCGCGAAGTTCAACGAGCGTATCCGAGAGGTTGGCAAGAAAAACTTTCCCGACGTCGACCAGCTCGCGCTGTTCAACGACCAGCCGGCCGTGGCGGGCGACGACAGCGGCGCCAACGTCAACATCTTCACCACGTTTGCGACGACGCTGGCGGGCGCCGATGCGCCGTACGTGCCCGTCGCGTCCATGAAGGCCCTCAACAAGGTGCTCGTGGACCAGCTCGACGACTACAACTCGAAATATTCCATGATGAACCTCGAGCTCTTCGACAACGCCATGGAGCACGTCACCCGCATCTGCCGCATCATCGGCAATCCGGGTGGCAACGCCATGCTGATCGGTGTTGGCGGCAGTGGCAAGCAGTCTCTCTCGCGACTGGCGTCCCACATCTGCGGGTTTGAAGTCCGCCAGTTGTCGGTCACGTCCAACTTCCGCATTGAAGACCTCAAGGAAAACCTCCAAGAAATGTTCAAGATCGCTGGCATCCAGGGGCTGCCTCTGGTGTTTATGATCACGGACTCGCAGATCGTGAACGAGCGGTTCCTCGTGTACATCAACGACATGCTCAGCTCTGGCTGGATCCCCGACTTGTTCCCGAAGGAAGACATCGACACACTGCTCGGGTCGCTGCGAAATGAAGCCAAGGCCAACGGCGTGCCAGACAACACGGACGCACTGATGGACTTTTTGCTGCTGCGTATCCGCCTCAACTTCCGCATCGTCATGTGCTTTTCGCCCGTCGGTGCCATCTTCCGCATTCGAGCGCGTCGCTTCCCAGGACTCGTGAACTGCACGGTAATCGACTGGTTCCACCCATGGCCGCGAGACGCGCTGGTGCGAGTCGCAGGCAGCTTCCTCGACAAGATGGACGATGTGGGCGACGCGCCATTGCTCAAGAGCCTCGCCAACCACATGGCCGACGTCCACATTTCGGTCACAGAGATGTCGAAGAAGTACTTTGAGACCCAGCGCCGGTACAACTACGTGACCCCAAAGAGTTTCTTGGAGCTGATCAGCTTCTACGAGATCTTGCTTCGCCAAAAGAAGGAAGACATCCAGAGGCAGATCACGCGGTTGGACGACGGGCTCTCGACGCTGCGTAAGACCTCGGCCGACGTTGCCGAGCTGCAAGTCGACCTCAAGCATACCATGATCAAAGTCGCGGAGAAACAGGCGTCCACGGACGCGCTACTTGAACAGATGGGTCGCGAGAAGGCCGGCGCCGAAGTGCAGCAAGAAAACGCCAACAAGGAGAAAGCCAAAGCCGAGGCCGCCTCAGCTGCCGCTGCCGAACTCGCCGCAGAAGCCGAAAAGGAGCTGAGTGCTGCCAAGCCGGCCATGGATGCTGCCGCCGAGGCGGTCGACTGCTTGTCCAAACCGGCGATTACCGAGCTCAAGAGTTTGCCGAAACCCCCGGCGGGTGTGGACAAAGTCACTGCCGCGCTGCTGATCTTGGTCGAAAAAGAATACAAAAACCACAAGTGGGACCGCGCCAAGAAGATGATGAACAATGCCGGCGCGTTTCTGGACGCGCTCAAGGTATTCCGTGGCGAAGATATCCCTGAAGCCGACATCGCGCGTGTGGAGCCGTTCATCGCCGACCCAGAGTTCACGGCCGAAAAGATGGCGTCCAAGTCGTCGGCTGCAGCGAGCTTGTGCTCGTGGGTCGTCAACATCTACACGTTCAACCGCATCTACGTGCGCGTTAAGCCGCTCATGGACTCGCTCGAGGCGTCCCGGAAGAAGAAAGAAGAAGCCGAGGAGCAGCTCGCGCGCGCGATGGCGCAAGTCGCGGAAGTGCAGAAGCGCCTGGAGCAGTTGGAGGATACGCTCCGCTTGGCAACAGAAGAGAAACTCAAAGTCGAGCAGATGAAAGAGAGCTGCGAGAACCGGCTGCTGCTTGCAGGAAAGCTTGTGAATGGTCTCGCCAGCGAAAACGAGCGCTGGGGCATTGAAATCGAGCAGCTCAAGAACTCTGGCGTCATGGTCGTCGGCAACTCACTGCTCGCGGCCGCGTTTGTGAGTTACATTGGCGCGTTCGACCAAGTGGTGCGTCGCGAATTGTGGCAACAACTGTGGTTTCCCGACTTGGTGGCCAAGAACATTCCGATTACCGAGGGCATTGATCCGCTGTCGATGCTCACGACCGAGGGCAAGAACGCCAAGATGATGAGCGAAGGTCTACCGGCCGATCGCATCTCTATCGAGAACGGTGCCATCATCACGAGCTGCAAGCGCTGGCCGCTGGTGATCGATCCGCAGCTGCAAGGCATCAAGTGGCTTCGCGAAAAGGAGAAAGACCGCGGCTTGATCGTCATGCAGCTCAGCCAGAACCAGTGGCTGCGCAAGATGGAGAGTGCGATCGTCAACGGCCACGTCGTGATCATCGAGAACATTGGCGAAGAGATCGACGCGACATTGGATCCCGTGCTTGGTCGCGCTGTCTACAGAAAAGGATCCAACTTGTACTTGAAGCTCGCCGGCGAGGAAGTGCAGTACGACTCGAACTTTTTCATGTACTTGCAGACCAAGCTCAGCAACCCGCACTACAAGCCCGAGATCGCGGCGCAGTGTACGCTGATCAACTTCATCGCGACCGAAAGCGGCTTGGAAGACCAGTTGCTGGAGAAGGTTGTCAAGAAAGAGCAGCCGGAACTCGAGCGCCAGAAGCAGGAGCTTGTGCTTGCGTTCCAGAAGTTCAAGATCGATTTGGTGGAGTTGGAAGACCAGCTGCTGGAACGGCTCGCGAATGCGCCAGACGATATCTTGAGCGACGTGCCGTTGATTGAAAGTCTCGAAGAAACCAAGAAGAAAGCGACGGAAATCCAAATTTCCGTCAAGAAGAACCAAGAGACCGAGGTGGTCATCAACAACACGCGAGAGCTGTACCGCCCAGTGGCTGCGGAGGGCGCCATGCTGTACTTCTTGCTGACGACGCTCAGCGCGATCGACCACATGTACCGCTACTCGCTCGACTCGTTCGTCACGTTCTTCTACGCGTCGATCGACCGCGCGCCACAGGCCGAGAAGCAGAGTGACCGCGTGCTGAGCCTGCGCGAGTCGCTGCGAATCACCATCTTCACGTGGGTCTCGCGAGGGCTCTTCGAGTCGCACAAGCTCATCTTCCTGTCGCAATTGACGTTCAACTTGATGCGCCGCGGTATCCTCGGCGACGAGTTTCGAGTGCAGGAAAACTACATGCAGTTCCTTCTACGTGGACCCAAGAAGGCCGTGAGTGGCGAGACTGAAGCGAATCCGATCGATTGGCTGCCAAATACGCAGTGGAACGCGATCAACACGTTGGCGGCGCTGGAAGAGTTCCAGAAGATGCCGCAAGACCTGAAAGAGGCGTCATCGCGCTTCCGAGACTGGTACAACCACGTCACGCCCGAGTCCGAGAAGCTGCCGCTCGACTGGTCTGGTCTGGATCGAACTCCGTTTTTGAAACTTCTCGTCGTGCGCTGTCTGCGTCCGGATCGAATGACGGTCGCGGTCAACGAATTTGTCCGCCACGTGCTTCCGAACGGCAGCAATTATTGTGACTGCGATTCGACGCTCAACTCGTTGCAGGTCATGGAGCAGTCGTACTTGGACTCGACCCCGACAACGCCGCTGTACTTCATTCTATCGCCGGGCGCTGATGTCGTTGCTGGTGTCGACAAGCTGAGCATCAAGTACGGGTTCGAGCGCGGCGTGAGCTACCACAATGTGAGCATGGGCCAAGGCCAAGACGTGCTCGCGATGGATCGACTCGAGGTTGCCCACCGCAACGGCCACTGGGTGATCTTGAACAACATCCACTTGATGCCGCGCTGGTTGCTGGCTCTGGAGAAGAAACTGGACGAGTTTGCGCTCGAAGGATCCCACAAAAACTTCCGCTTGTTCCTCACGTCGGACCCGTCGAACGCGATTCCGATTGGTGTGCTCAACCGCTGCATCAAGCTCACGAACGAGCCGCCGTCGGGTCTCAAGGCCAACTTAAAGCGAGCCTTTGTGAGCTTCCCAAAGGAGTATATCGAAGAAGCCGAGGGCAAAGTCAAGTCGATCTTGTTCGGTCTCTGCCACTTCCACGCCGTGCTGATGGAGCGCAAGATGTACGGCCCGCTGGGCTACAACATGATGTATCCGTTCTCGCTGGGCGACTTGCGCGACTCGGCGATCTGTCTGCAGAATTATCTGGAGAATTCAGCCGGTGGCAAGATTCCGTGGGCCGATCTGCGGTACATATTCGGCGAGATCATGTACGGCGGCCACATCGTCAACGACTTCGATCGGCTGCTGGCCAACACGTACTTAGAGTTTTACATGCGCGACGAACTGCTCGATGAGATGGAGATGTTCCCGTTCGTTGGCGACGAAAAGGGCCCGTCGTTTATGACGATCCCACCGTCGTCGTACGACAAATATTTGGAACACATCGACACGGAGCTCAAGACCGATTCGCCACTTGCCTTTGGTCTCCATCCAAACGCTGAAATCGACTTCCGTACGACGCAAAGTGAGAACTTGTTCCGCACGCTCATGGAGCTGCAGCCGCGCGACGCGAGCGCTGGCGAGGCCGGCATGAGTCCGATGGATATCGCCAAGGCCGCATTGGAGATGGTGATGACGCGCGTCGGCGAAAAGAAGTTTGAATGCGACGACATCGCGAGAAGCTTGGAAGAAGTCGGGCCGTACCAGAACGTGTTCTTACAAGAGTGTGAAGCGATCAATGTGCTGCTTGTAGAAATCGTGCGGTCGCTCAACGAGTTGCAGCTCGGTTTCGCCGGCGAGTTGACCATGTCGGACGCGATGGAGTCCGTGCAAGAGTCGCTATTCCTGGATCGTGTACCGAAATCTTGGGAGAAGCTGGCATTCCCGTCGCTTCGTCCGCTGGGCTCGTGGCTCACCAACTTTGAGGCGCGACTGCAGCAGCTCGAAGAATGGACTCAGAACCCTGTAGACATCCCCAAGGTCACGTGGATCAGTGGCATGGTCAATCCGCAGTCGTTCTTGACCGCGATCATGCAAGTGACGGCACAGAAGAACCAGTGGGAACTCGACAAACTCGTTATCCAGACCGACGTGCTCAAGCGGCGCAACACTGAGATCGACGCGCCGTCGCGTGATGGCGCCTACATTCACGGCCTTTACCTCATGGGCGCGCGCTGGGACTCGACCAACAACTCGGTCGACAAGTCGCAGCCCAAGGAAATGTTCTGCTCAATGCCTGTGATCAACTGCAAGGCGGTTGCGTCGGATAAGCTCGACATCAAGGGATCGTACCTGTGTCCATGTTACAAGACCGAGTTCCGTGGACCAACGTACGTGTTCTCCGCACAGCTCAAGACCAAGTCGGCGCCGGCGCGTTGGATCCTCGCGGGCGTGGCGCTCATCATGGACGTGGTCGCCTAAGATGCACTGTATTTACCATGAACGGAATGCACAGTACTGCTGCCATAGTGAGAGGCTGCCCTGTGCCGCTGGAGTGAGCGAGAATCTACATTTTACATCATTTGTGAGTGAGAACAAAATGAATGAAAAAAACGAGAAAAACGAATGCAGCCCCGCACGCATCGAGCATGGTGGTGTCGACCCAACGAAGCTGGGTGGACTCGAACTTGTCCTGAGGACCGAGTTGGTACAGCGCGTCCACTTCAGCCGAGGTAAGCGCCGTCGTCAGGTGGAAGACTGCAAAGGATCAATGACAAATGAGCTACTAGTATCCAATCAGCCAGTTCGACAAGAAACCTGGACCCGTACCGAAGCTCGGGGTCTCGGCCACCGACTGGAACACGATACCAAGCAGAAGCGGGTCGCTCAGCTGCGCTGGCGACAAGTTGATCTCCTCGTGGACCTCGTCCACAATCGATCCAAAGAGCCGATCCACCACCTTCTTCATCATTTCCTTCTCTGTCCTATTGATGGTCTCCAGAGCCTCAGTCGTGAAAGGCAGATCCTGCAGTCCCACCATTAACCAACCACCGTCAATTACCATCGTCAACCATTTCCCGGCAATGACCAGCCACCGTCAGTCAACCATGTCATGATCGACCACGGTCAGGTTTTGTCCGTCAATTCATGAGAACGTACAGCGGGCTCTGGGTGCCCGCCGGGCGTGTCAAAGAGTTGCTGGTACACGCCGACGCTTCGACTGCGCTCGATGAGCGCCACCCGCCGGTCACTTGTCTCCACGAGCGCCGAGATGCCGATCTTGCGCGAGAGAAAGGCCATCGGATCACCGCTCTCCGTCATTTTGGCGCCATCCGCGCGGAGCGCGCTCACCTGATCCGAGCAGCACGTGCCCAGGTACGCCTTGTAGTCGGTCAGTCCGCACTGCAGCTCCAGCGCGGGCGACTCGCCGTGGCACACACGCCAGGCGTGGAGGCGAAACTTGGTGCCGTTGAAGATGCGCGGCGATGCGGCCTTATGGGCCGCCCAGAGCTGCTCCACGGACGCCTCGACGCGCGGGTCTGGGTGCCGTTGGCGGTTGAACTTGGGCGACAAGGCGACACGCACGCGCGCGCTGGTGAACGGACCGACGCGGCTCGAGCGCGAGGACGCGGCATCTGCGACATGTGACGAGCGCGCCGCACCAGACGCCGCAGGCACGAAGCTGGCGAGCGAATACGCCATGAGCCGCGCCAGACCGAGAGGGCGGATGCTTGCCATGCACGGCCGGTAGCCTTGTTTCCCCCCCCTTCTTTTTGAAAAAGGGCCTGAAATAAGCAAGGTGATGAGTGACCTCTCGATAGAGTGACCCCGAATTTATATCAGGTGGTCCACTTTTCAGAATCATGTGCCCCTGCTGAATTGCTCTTTGGAGACTAACGATCAGTACATGGATGCTGGGCAATAGGCTGGGCTTGACCATCTCGTCTGACAGTAAATGCCGAGCATTGGGGACTGGAGAGGGGGGAGGGAGGGCTCAATTCCACGAGAAAACTTGCTGCTGGTGATGCGAATTTGATACAATGCGAAGCGCTACAGTACCAGTGGCGAGCTTTGCGGATGAACGAATACAATGCAATTGCTTGAGCAGGGTCGCGGCTCTGAGCCCCATACACGCCCAGCGCAGCGACCGTGTGGGTGGTGAAAACGGTGCTTTTCATTCTTTGATATTGGCTCTTTCTTATTCCGGCGTTATATAGAAACCAAGAGAGAGGTCGAAGATTGCATGAAATGTGAGTGGAGCGTGAGCTTGAGCTTGAGAGTTTTGAAGATTTTTTTTGTTTTCGAGATGGGTTCGAGGTCATGAATCGTCAGCCTTGGCAGGACTAGTTGGGATCGAGAGAGAGAGAGAGAGAGGCTGCAGAGTTACCATCATTCACGCCAAGCTTCAAGAAGGAATGATAGTCGCGGCAACAAAAAAAATCTGCCGCTTGGTGCCAACAGCTTGGACGGCCATGACCACCGATCGTCATTTACCTCGACACGTAGGCACTTCATGTACGTACGCAAGACCGCAGGCGATGTCCAGCACGACCCAAACGGAGCCTGTCGACCAGCTCACCAGCTGTGCTGGTCGTACCAACCAGTGCGGATCCGGACGGAACTCTCGAAAGCCAAAGCCACCGCACTTAAGAAGTCGTCCAGACGACGGTGACTTCGACTTCTTGCCTCTGCAATGGCAGTGATCTCTAGCCGCACAGCTCGCAAAGGGCCAGTTGAGAATACCGTGAGTGCCTGTCCTTGAGTGGATTCAGGCGCTACGCAATGCACAAACAGGGGTTCATTGTCCTCGTTCGCAGATGAAGTGTGTCCAGTTTTTCTTCGCTGTTTGTCCTAAACACTGAAACCCCGAGATGATTCCGCGTTGCCGAGGATATCGAGCACTGGGATCCAGCAAGGTTGGTGATCTGGCCGTGGCGTTTTGTGTAGAGTCTATCGTTCCACAACGGATCCGATGCAACGGACACATCGCTATCAATCCTTGGAACACTCGCGATGGAACAAAATTTAGTGAACGACGGAAGATTGGCAGACGAGGAGGCGATCTTTGAGTTGGTGGCTGGAGCAGTGTTGCTCAGTCGACACAACACATGATGAACTTCAACGTGACTGGCTCGGATTTTACTGCACACTGGCCTGGTCGTATGCGATTCAAATAATCTTCCACACTGTATGGAGGATCCTTCTGTGGTGTGTGGAGACTGCACACCCCATTTGCCAGCGTTTCCTTGGGCGATGTGGGTGACAGCGAAACACTCCCAACTTGATTTTTTCTGTCTTGTTGAAACACGGAAGATATTGGTCCGCGATGATTTGAACGAAACATGGGTCTCTCGGATTGCCACACAGTGTGGCCCAGACTCTGACATCAGCAACGATGAGACACCCATCCACTTGCGATTGCGATGATCGCTGGGCTCGTCACGACAGCCAGATACAGTATCTGGCTCTCCACGGTATCGTTATCCGTTGTGCACACTGAACCATTTCGAACTTTACACAACCAACGAACAACAAGACTACCGATTTTCGTTCTTTTCGTTGGGACGATTTGAGATTTCGTTTGTTTGGAGTCTTTTTCGCGGCACGTGCTAATCGTATTCGCGTCTTTTTCTTTTTTGTTCCCGACTCAACGAAGCAACAGTCAGGCATGGGCCGTGTCTGACTGTTGCTCATCCGCGCTCATGGATGGATGGTGGGTGAGTCCTTTCAGGCTTTCGATCCGTTGGTTCGCGCCCTTCCATTTCAACTTACTGAGCTGTCAACAGACGCGCTGGCCCGATGGTCGATTCACGATGGACCCCTCTTCTTTGTGTTGGGGGATCTCGCGTGACGGTCAATCTCGCACGGCGCCGTATGGTTTTTCTTCAGCTTATGAAGGACCCAACGGTCCGACTAACTCGCCGCCAGCGCAAACGATTCCTTCATTCGCGCATGCCAGATCAAAGAAAAAATAAGTGACAACGAAAAGAAGATGATTGTGGAATTTCGTTTTTAGGTTACAGCTGCGCAGGCTTTGGCAGCCTCGCGAGCATTGAGTTTTCTATCGGGAATTTTTTCTTGTCATGAAGACTTCCTCATGGAGAAAGTACGGGACACACAGCTTGAGGGGATAAAAGGAGGATCTAGCTCGCTGGAGGTGGCGGTGAGTGGCTGTGAAGGCAGGAGAGCTGGAGGCGGAGGGGGGAGGAGGTGGAGGGAGGCGCCCTGTCAGACCAACCTGGGAATATAATATATGTTACATCGTCGTTCCGTGCACTTACAGCTCCAACTCCACACTGGAGGGGCTGGTCTCCTGGTCCTCTCCCTTGACCTTGTATGAAGACTGCGGGGTTTCGGACGAGTTCTCCATCGGGATCAACGTGAACTCAATGTTGGCCACGTTGCCCAAGTCGTCCGTCATGGCAGACGCAATCAGCGTGGCCGACGAGGCGCCGCTGACCGTGCGGGTCTGTACAGTCGTGCTCACGGGTTTGCCCTCCTTGACGATCTTGATGACAGCGTCAAGCTTGTTGCCGTCAAGGCAGAGCGAAGACCTCAGCACAAGGCTCTTAGCTTTGACATCTTCCTCCTTCAAGCCAGTGTGGTGCATGAAGGCCATGTTGTACAAGACAGGCTCCATGTTGAGATCCACAAGCAGGCGAGGCGTGGATGACTGCTGGAAGCAGCGCTTAAACATCGAGTCGACCTCGCTCAAGCCGCTGGCGCCCTTCTGTGCTTGGTTGCGGTAGACTTCGGCCTGCTTCTCGGCACGCTCGGCCTTCTGCTTGGCGATGAGCAGGTTGCTGCGCAGCATGCCCACGTAGTGGTACGTGTTATCGAGGATCGACTGCTTGTTCTTCTTGGACTGCACGCCGGCCTCGTCCAGAATCGTCTTGAGCTGCGTGATACGGTCATTAAGCTTGAACATGCGCTTCTTCTCCTTCATGTTGAGGTCCTCGCGCGAGCGCTTCGAGTTGCGGCCCGAGGGCGTCGTGCCGTCCATCGAGCTCGCGTAGTCGGTCGAGACGTGGAGCATCTGCTGGCCCATGGCCGGGTAGAAGTGGCTCTGTGGGTTGTGCATGTTCATCATGAGCGGCTCGTGGTCAAAGTCACCGCCCTGGTGGTGGTGCTGCGGCGTCATGGCGGCGTGGCCGTTGACCATGTGCTGGAAGTCGCCCATGCCAGGGTGGTGCATGCCTCCCGGGCCGCCGTGCATGTGGCCGCCGTTGTGGCCGTCCAGAAAGAGCTTGGGGCGCTCGCCGCTGTGCTGGTGGTGCTGCTGCTGGTCGTAGCCTCCGCCCATGGCGTGGTGGTGCGACGCATGCGAGTAGCCAAAGTCGTTGGGCGCCAACATTGTTGCTGCTGTGGATGTGGATGGGACGAAGCGGGGGAAGATCGCGGGGGGGGTCGGTCGCTTGCGCCGTAGAAAGCCAAATGGGGAATGACAAATGGCTCGGACAGCAGATGGTGCCTGCCCGAAAGAGGAGTACAAGAGCGGAGGAGGAGGAGAGCGTGAGGGAGGAGGAGCCGCGTGCACTCAACAGCAGAAAGAACGGACGAGGACGAGGAACAAAAAGCATACAAACCCACGGGTCGACAACACACGCTCTCTCCCTTGCTCTGGCCTGACGAGCAACGACCCCGACCCCGCGGTGTCCGGTTCACACAACCCCTTTAGCGAACGAGGACCAAAAGCTGAGGCTCTGACTCTGACCGCGGTTGTGGGCCCGCCTCGCCCTAGTGTCCTGGTCCGTCCGTCTTCTCACCAAGAGCCAAGAGCCCATGGTTTTGCGTGCGGCCATTTACAGAAGACCAGATAAGATCTCGAAAAGACGAGCCGGTTTTTAGGTTATTCTTCCGACCGACCGTAAATGGATGCTAGATCTTGTTTTTGTTGCGACCAAAAAACGAGATATTTCATCTCTACAAAAGAAAGAAAATGCAGCCTTTTCAGAGCAATCATCCAGCAACCTGTCGATCAATGCGAAACGCGAGCAATAGGTTGAGGTGGTTTTCTCCCCACAATGTACATCCCTACGCCACGGCTGAGGAGCAGAGAGCAAACCCTTCCCAGACTGGGAAGCTGTGTATTTCATAGAGCTAGTGCTATGTAATCGTGGCCCCCTCATGACATCGAAAAGCACTCCATAAAATAAAGTTGTCAATCGTCTCCCAAAAAGAACACAGCCAAAATCCTGACTTGGGGCACGTTTGTCCTTTTCCTGCTCGTGCCAGACCAATTTGGTCACCAAACCACTGAGCCCAGATGTTGTCTTGTCGTATCTAGATAAATTTGACCAATCAATCCCACCAGCCAATCAAACAACTGAGTCATGGCCGCTTCCCTTCGAATTTCTAGCTTGTGGAAAAGTCAGTGATGTGGGGGAAAGAGTCGGAACCTGACGCCAAAGATCAGATTTGATGAGGCCTCATCTGCTTGCAAACCTGCACAAGTTTGTGCTTCACAATGCGACGACAATGGGCGTTGACTGGAAAAATGATTGTCCGATCGGGTGACAGAAGGTCGGAATGTAGCCATCTAGAAATTGTGGCCACTTTGAGCTACAAAGGCAACAGATTTCAGACAAAACCCAGGGATTCACTGGGCAGAGACTGAGTTCAGCAGCTGGTCTGGTTCAGTTTGCTCGAGAGAGAGCACATGTTGTAAACTGTCATAGGCAAGTGTCCATTTCCAAGATAGTCTAACAGTTGCCAAAGAGGAGACAAATACTACAAAACCGCACCGGTTGAGGTCTCGCCAGCATCATCTTCGCACACATTTGAATCCAGTTGAACGTGGTTTTCCTGGGATACTTGCACAGCCAGGGTTGAATCAACACTGTTGAAGGCTGCGAAAATGTCCCAGCTATGATGGATCCTCGCTGGATTTCGTTGGCTGGGTCATAAGCACGATGGTCATTAGCTTGTCTTCTTGCACTGGCCTCACAAACCCGCCCATCGCTTGTGGACCACAGCCCCGCGTCTTGCGCCAGGGGGCGTCGAGCAACTCCCGATCCGCAGGGCCAGATGGCGCCGGCATCGTTGCGGAAGACTAGGTCGGCCGATACACTCAAATGGGACAGGCCCCACTGCCACTCTGATTGCAAGCTTGCACTTGTTCTGGCAGGAAAAAATCTGACGTCTCTCCCTCTCCCGACTCAAGTCCAAGATCAGCATTCGCCACCTGTTTCTTCCTCAACTGAACAGTACTGAAGACAACAGAGATTGACGAAACTCGTTTTGTTCGTTTGGCGCCATTTTCGTCCAAGTAGCCAATCCATCATGATTCCATGTGGCCACCGCCAACAGAGGGACGGGTCCCTCTGTTACTGGTGTCCCTCTTGGACCGCAGGATGCAATGCGCGATCCACAGCTGTAGCGACATTCTGAATGGAACTTCAGTTGGAAGGGCTCGCTCGACACTTGGACGAACGTGCAAGCTGGCGCGCACCTGTGGCTCACCAAGACGCTCAAGCGATCTATGTGGACAAATTGTGCAAAACGCCCAGCTGCTGCGTCATACGGTATTTCGCTTCTTCTCCATAGTTTATGTTTGTTGTTATAGTTTTTTGTTTACTGGTGTCCCTCTTTTGCTTCGCGAACGCCACTTCGTTCAAGTACAGTACAGTAAAAGAGAGAAGATGTGTTTTTCGTGCACCCTCGTCTTGTTTTCTCTCTCTCTCGCGTTGGCATCTGGCATGCGTGTTTGCATCCACCGTCCATCAACTCAAAGCCACACGTGCGGGAACCGTCTACCATTTCAAAGAATGTTTTGTTTCGGCGCGCACTGTACGATGCTGTTGTATTGCACCGTACACACGTGCAGGGATGGCCTCCTTGTTCTGGATTGTTCTCCACTTCAACGTGTATCCTGCCGCCGCGCTTTTCCCTCACGATGGCTGAGTTGAAGACCCACCTGTTCTTCAAGGATCCATTCCTTCGTGGCCGATGGCAGGAGTGGACCACAAAAGGTACTATTGGCCACTTTCAAAAGGAGCGAATTCGCATTGCGAATATCTTCGCAATGGGGCGACGGCTAGAGGCTCCGGCAAGGAGGACCCATCTTTTGCGTCAAGAAGTGTAGCCATCCACCGCCCCGTATTGTACACTTGATCTGAGCCAAGAGAGCGCGAAATCCGCCAGCCGTGCCGCTAGAGTCTCTTGCGGCACGGTGTGCTGCACATTGGACATCAGAGCGTGAGTGATTGGGATCGGTCGGAATGAGCCACAGCTGTGATTGGATAGTGACACAAGAAGGCGGCTCTTCGTGTGTACGATACTCTACAGTACAGACGTGGTTCTTATCCACCCTGAAAGGCTGGCTGTGTGGTCAGCGACAAATACAGTGTAGTGTACTCGGCCGATTCGAATCCACCAACATTGCACTGGGCGATTGGTTTGCGTGGCCATCGAAATGTGCAGTCTCTCCTGAGCGGACCGATGCAGCACCGGCTGCTTCTTTCCGTCCAACGTTCAAGTTGAAGTGGTTCAAACCATCACCGTAACAGACATATCTACATTCATGATAGTGCACCCGCAGTGTCGATTCTGCTTGTGGTCCACAAGAACTCGATCTCACACTTTCCTTGTGGTCCACATAACCCGTTTAAAACACCTCTCTGGTGCCTAGTTTTCCACCACACTATCTCTTCGGCACACCGGACAATCAATTGTTTAAAACACCTGTGATTGCCCTCCACCCTCGCTTCAACGTCATCATGTTGATCCCTTCCTCAAAATCGAGCAGCTCCATATCTACCTGCGGCCGCATTCCGCAGCTTCCGCCGCCGCCACCACCCACCCCCTCTCCTCCGCTCCCCTCCCCTGCCACCCATGCCGCCTGCGATCCGCCTTGCGCCGTTGCTCAGCGACCGCGACATTGAGGGCGTCATCGCGCTCGAAGCCGCCTCCTACCCGGCCGACGAGGCCGCGTCGCCCGACCAGATCCGCTTTCGCCAGCGCAGCGCCGGGGCGTTCTTCCACGCGGCGTCGCTGGCCAGCGACGCGGTCGAGAGCCGCGTCATTGGCTTCGTCAACGGCACGCTCGTGGTCGGCGACGAGCTCACGGACGAGTCGATGAGCGCGCACGATCCTAACGGCTCCACGCTCTGCATCCACTCGGTCGTGGTAGACGCAGCGCTGCGCCGCCAGGGGATCGCGCAGGCGATGCTAAAGCAGTACACGCGCGTGGTCATCGATACGCAGCCGCAGGTGACGCGCATCGCGCTGATCGCCAAGGCGTACCTGGTCGGGTTCTATGTTAGCTGCGGGTTCACCGTCACGCGGCTCTCGCCCGTCGTCCACGGCCAGGACCCGTGGTTCGAGCTGGTGGTCGACGCCGAGGCCGCGCGCCGCCTCGCGGTCGTGCAGATCGACGCGTTCAGCTCGGAGGTTTTCGGCGGCAACCCGGCGGCCGTGGTGGTCATGTCACAGGCGTTGTACTCGAAAGCCGGCGTCGCGGACTGGATGCTGAACGTCGCCAAGGAGAACAATCTGAGTGAGACGGCGTACGCGGCTCGCCACGCGGCCACGACCGAGGGCACGGACACAGACGCCGCGGCGCACTACGATCTGCGCTGGTTCACGCCCGGTACGTTGGTGGGTTCAACTGGCAGTGGCGGCAGTTGGGAGGTGAATGAGCTGTTGCTAAATGTGTGTGTGTTTTAATGAAGGCACGGAGGTGGCACTCTGCGGCCACGCCACGCTCTCGACGGCGTTTGTGCTGTTCAACGACGGCCACGTGCCCGTGACCTCGACGATTCACTTCCACACGCTGTGCGTTGTCGCCTCCCTTCCCATCCCTTGCTTGGTGGTTCCTGGTTTTTATCTCACTGCCTTGTGTGGGTCCCTACAGGAGCGGCGTCTTGGTCTGCAATTTTGAGAACAAAGACGGCACAAACTGGATCACGATGGATTTCCCTCTGCACGACCTCGAGGCGCCGTCGCCGAACCTCGCGCTGGACGTGCTCGCCAGGGGCCTCAACGTGGATGTGGGCGACTTCATCGCGGTCAAGCAGACGCAAGCGTCCGACGTGCTGGTCCACATTTCCACCGAAAAATTTGCCATCGTGGCGCCGAATTTCGATCTGCTCGGCCAGGTCGAAGCGCGGTACGTGCCGCCTTTGTAGCGTGCTGGTAGACGCGCCAGGAAACTGAAGTGTTGTTGTCCAGTGGCATCGTGGTCACTTCCGAAAAGGGCCCCAACGACAAAGGCGTCGACTTCCAGAGCCGCTTCTTCGGCCCTCGTGTCGGTGTCCCCGAAGATCCAGTCACGGGAAGCGCCCACTGCGCGCTCGCTGGGTACTGGTCGTCGGTTCTAAACAAGAGCACGCTGCTAGCGCACCAGGCCTGCCCCCTGCGCGGTGGCTACCTCAACCTCGAACTGCCACAAGACCGCAAGGACCGCGTGATCATCAAGGGCGCGGCCGTCGTCTCTCTTCGTGGAACGCTCTTTACGAGCCCTTGACCAGTGCTGTGCCTCGGCAGTCGCTCCACGAAGAACCGGTCCTCGAATTGCTGAAACACCGTTGTATTCGCGAAAATGGAATATCTTGTGAACCATTTTGCGTGGATCCTGATTGTCAATTAATTTGGTCGCCGTCCCGTTCGCCTGCTTGCCGTTGCTTTGTCCGCCAATGCTCTGCATCCGCCAAATCGCCGACGGCGGAACAAATTTCTCCAGTCTCTCCACTCTCTCAGCGTCCGGATCACTCGTCTCTTCACAATCTCGGAACTCGCTGGTGATCGTGTCTCCGGCTTCGCACGAAATGCTCAATCGTAGCGGGAGATGCACCGCAGCCCGTTGGCAGCAGTGGCGATCTGGAGCCCGGTCGGGGTCGCAAAGACTTGTTGGCTCGAATCAGATATCGCGCTGCTGCTGCTGACTCGGACCACGAGCTGCTTTGTGTGGCTACGTGCACGACCACCATCATCAGCTGATACGTCCCGCGCTTGCAAATCTTGATCACCGTTGGACTATCGTGAGTGACCGTGAAGTACGTCGGGTTACAGGCATGGACAGCCCATGTCCATGACTGTAACCCCACGGTTGGCCCGCGCTGGCGTCCCGAAGAAACGTTGTATCCATCCATTTGCATGTGGTGTCAAAGCCGCTGCTACCCTCCAGCAGCGGATCTGGCGAGTGCAATTGTTGAGATTGTCCGTTTGCGCTTGCTGGCGACGGCACAGCCGTCGGGCGCTGAGAGAGGTGGAGTTGTCGCTGCGGCTGCTGGACCGGAACTGGACTGCGAGGAACTCGTATGCTGTGGGGTCGCTTGCTGTGGCTTCGGCTGCTGAGCTTGTGGCCCTGGCTGTCGTACTGTGGCTTCGACTGCTGCGTAGAAAGTTTCGACTGAGGAGATGGCTGTGACGTCGACTGGCGCTGTGTGTGCTGTTGCGCAAAGTGAATTTGCTGCTGTCTTTGAACCTCCAGTGCCTTCCGACCCTGCTGAATCTCGCGTTGCGAACGCTCGTTCTGCCTTTTGACAATTGCAAGGTCCCGACGCGTGAGCTCCGAGCTGCGCTCAGAAGCCTGTAGCTGCTGGTTGACTTGGTGAGCTCCTGCTCATGCTGGGACCTTGCCTTCTCTAAATCACGGCTAGCAACAGCCAACACCTCTTGAGTGCTGACCAGTTCTTGCTTGGTTTTCTTAACCAACCTCGTCCACCAGCGCTCGCACGCGATTGCCTTCCGGAACCAGCGCCATCGGAAACTGATGGGTGAGAGTGAGGTTGCCGTAGTCAGCCAGGTTCGGTAATACCATCATCAAACTGGCCGACGTTTCATCGCGCTCCAAATTGATCGAGGCTCCTTGGTCGCTGCTGGCTCCAGCGGACGAGTGCGGGATTTCCGGTGGTGCGATTTGGACTCTCTCGCTGATCGCAACAAGCGACCGATACAGCGCCGGATACAGCGCGTTCTTCGGCAGCACGGTGCCACTTGTGCACAGGTGATATCGGAAAAGGTGAATTGTCTAGACCAACAAACATCTCAGGTGAGGGAAAACAAACAAAAACAAAAACAAAAACAAAAACGACGACAACCCAACTAACTGTCAGCACCAATAGCAACCCACGTACCGTTGCTCGAGAGTGGTAACTTCTTCGATCCACAACGTCGTCTCTGTGTGTTTGGGGATGACGACCCGATACATTTCCGCTGGAAACGCCGGGAACACGACGCCGTTCACCTCTAATAGCGTCTGCAAATCTGTTGCTTTCGTTCCAGCTGAACTTCGATGAAACGATGCGACTGACGATGCACGCGACGCGACAGATGATGCGCGCGACGGTGTCCGCGATGGAGGCGACGGGGTGCGAATGGAGGCAGCTCCTGCTTGACGGGGGAATTCACATCGGGCTCTAGATCATGAGCGGCCCTTGCCTTCGGCGGTACGCGTGTGCGAGCACGTGGACGACTGGCGTGGTGTTCGCTCGCCACGTCGGGAGACGCTGGCGGCGCTTTCTTGACCGGTCTCTCCAGTCGACGTGGTGTTCCTTTTGCGCGTCCTGGCGGGCGATATGACTCAAACATGAGGCCACACGGCCCCGACTTGATTTTTCGTGCGATCTTTATTGCTGGCTCGTACAACGTCTTGAGCTTTTTCGCTGCTCGTGTCTTGAGCAGCGGGCGGTTCTTTTTCGTGGTCAAGTCCACCGTGGACGTCTCGATGTATGCAGTTGCATCGCTCGCTGCCGTTCCGACACTGCCCACCTCCTCGTCCTCCTCGTCCTCTAGGATCCGCGACGCTTTGCGTTTGCCATTGCGTGGCGTTCTCAGTTGCTCTTGCTCTTCTTGCTCGTCTTCTGCTTGTTCTCCTTCTTGGGCGTCGCTCTCATCGTCCAAATCGATGCAAATCGCATCGGCTGCGTGTGTACCATCAGTAGACGAACACCGCGCCACGTCCATCGGCCGACGTCGCACGACACCGCCAGTATTTTCCTGTTTCACGCTGTTGTGGCCACTTTCCTTCTTCACTTTTCCATTCTGACCATGGGAAGTGATAGTCTCGCTCTGCGACATATTCGCACTCGAGCCAGCGCCACCGCGACTACTGCTGCTCTGTGCGCTTGGCGGCTGCGGCGACGGCTCGCTGTCCAAAGCTTCGAAACAGTCGGATTTCCTCCGCGTGCATGCACAGCGCGGCCTCGCCGACAAAGTAGTCGACGCCTTCCTCGCCGTGCTCGAGGTCCCGCCTGGGCTTGATATAGTAGTGGTCATCGTCCAAGTGGCCCCCTTTGGCGGCGCGCCAGCCGGGCTGGCGAAAGCACCTCCGCACACGGATGAAGCGGTAGTCGCCGCGCGAAAGATTTGCTCGGGAATGCGACGAGCAGCGAGTCAACTGTCGTCCAGCAAGGCGCTTTTTTGATAGTTTTTTGACGGACGATGCCGCCGCTTCCAGTGCGCCACGAAGAGCCGGAACGGCGCGTTGGAACCGCAGGGAGTCGTACCTTGGCGTGTCATATTGCTCTGCGAGATCATCGGCGACGGACCGATTGCGAAGCGGTTTCCCCGAGGTCTGAGGCCGTCTCATTGCCGCGGACACCGGGTTCAGGTTGATTGATGAGATTTGATTAGGTGCTGGCCGACATTATTCCCTCCAAAGTGGCATTGATGGACGTGGACCACATCACAGTTTGCTGAAGTTTGTATTTTTTCGCATTTGATCGAAGTGCTACAGTTCGTGTGTGAGGGCAATTGGTTTCGTACTTATTCGGAGACGAGTGTGAAGGGAACAAGCATGCAGCGTTCTTCATGTTGAAGTGTGAGTTGGATTCTCGGAAAGTTGGGCGACGGAAGAAAATCTGCAGTCAGTTTTGGTTCAAAATGGCAGGCAGCAACATTTTTGTGCGCGATGGCTTCATTTCCATTTTCGATTCGGTTTGAAATCGATTGAAAAAAAAGAAACCAAAACGAGCATTTGAGCCGTTGAAGCAGCCTCTACAGCGATGGTGGATGGAAGAATTCGAATCTCGATCCCCACTCACTCGGCCACAAGATTGGTGTGTGGTGGCTACAGTGCAGTCCACTCTATTTCGTGTTTATAGATGCCACACGACGTATCAATGATACAATGATACTATCATTGCTTAGCATACGTTCTCATCCACCTCATCATACAGTACAGTACTGGATGAGAGGAGGAAATCGATGAGCTGGATGATATTGCTCCTAGTCTCTCTCTCTTCTCATCCAGATAAGGTGGCATGGCCATGCGTGACCGAAATGTTGAAAGACGTTCTGCTGTATGACTATGGGTGAGCTTCGTGGGCTAGTGGCCCACGAGATCCACCGCCAGCTACGACATGGCTTGAGGCGGATCTCGCGTGGCAGTGCGTGCAATGGTGCAGGTTGATAAATAACAAAGAGAGCGCCGTCTCATGTCCAAACGCGGTCAAATAGACCCCTCTGACCCGCAGATCAATGAATGCAGAGCATGCGAACTAGATATGTCAGATCCTTTTCAAACTGGGATCTGAAGACCACGTTTCCCACACCTCTCATGACGCGACTTGCATCCGTATCGAAGGCTGCGCGTCATCAGCATTTTCGAAACAGCGATATGATTGGTCGAAAGTCAATTTCAAATTGTGCCAATCCGATTATTGCACACAATCCTACGAGCATCACTGGGCAGAAGAGTCAGTTTAGCAACCCTGACCCTAAAGTGTTCGGCGCGCATGCCTGCAAGCTTTCAGCACACTGGCCCGTCCATACCACGTGTTCCCTTTTCTAGCATTTCCGCTGCCCCATCTGATCGCTCATCTCCGCCTTCGTTTGAACATCAACCTGGACGGCAACCTCGGTCTGCTCTTTCTCAAACACTCACGCGCTTGGTGGCGACTGTCCCGTCTGCTTTTTTGGTTTTTTGACCCGAGGCTGGCGCGAGGGCGCGAAAACGCGACGACCGAACCCGCTCCCCTTCCCCGCGCTCTCCGCCATTCGACCCAACCGCACACTCGCTCTTTCAGGTTCTTGTGGGGGCGCTCACCCTTGGGGACGCCGCCCTTGGGCTCTGCTGGCCGGACGACCGGACCGAGACCAGCTGCCCACCAGCTGCTTGCCATTTGGTCTCTGTTCATTTTCCATTTGTCCGTTGAAGAGGCACGTCCAAGCCGGTCCCATCCAAGTCCACCCTTCAAGGCACCCGCCCTCCCCGATCTCTGCAACATGCTCGCTCCTCCTAGTGATTTCGGATACTCGCCGTCGCATGCCGCCTACCAGCAGCAGATGAGCGCGCAGCACCAGCACAGTGACGAGCGCCCCAAGCTCTTCGCCATGGACCAGTCGCACGGCGGCGCCATGCCCGGCATGACCATGATGGGTGTCCACGAGTACCACCACCAAATGGTGCACCACAGCACGCCCCACCACCACATGACGCCGCAGCACGCGATGACGCCCCAGCACGCTATGACCCCGCAGCACCAGCACCAGGGCGTCGAGTACGAGCACGAGCCTCTGGTCATGGGCGTTGCCCCTGCCGCACACTACTATGCGCCGATGGGCGGCCACATGCTCTTGGTGTCGTCGGACTACGATTACAACTCGGGCAACTCGGTCGATGGCGCGACCCCAAAGTCGGGCAAGTCGGGCACTAAGCGCTCTCGTGAAGACCTCAACCTGAAGGAGAAGAAGCGCATGTTCAAGCTCAACGACCGCATCACGCAGCTCAAGGATATGCTCGAGGATGCCGGTGTGCAGACGAAGAAGAACAAGCAGTCGGTGCTTGACAACGCCACTCACTTCATCGAGCAGCTCCGCAGCGATCTCATGATCGCCAAGCAGAAAGCCGAGCGCGCGGAGAAGGAAGCCGAGCAGCTCAAAGCCCAGGCGAACAAGTCCTCCAAGGGTGACGTCAACAGCGTATTCAAGGGATGCTTCCAGCAGTCAGTCACTGCCCGTGTGGTTGTGGATCTCAATATGAAGCCGATCACGATTAACGCCGCCTTCCAGAAGCAGTCGGGCCGTGACTCCAAGTTCCTCATGAAGAAGGACAACCTCCACACCTATCTTTGCAAGGACGTCTCGAAGCTCGAGAGCATTGTGAAGAAGGTCCGTCAGCAGAACAAGCCGGCGACCGTCACAGTGGAGGCTTCTACCACCAAGGGACCGATCAACGTGTTGTTGATGGCATCGCCGGTGAATGACGAGCAAGGCAAGGCTTCGCAGATCGAGATCAGCTTGATCCCAGTGGAGACTGAAGTCTTCGAGGCCAAGGTCGAGGCAGTGGCGGAGCCTGAGTCCGCGCCTGCCACGGACTCGACCGATGCCCCGGCTGAGTCCATCGTGCTTTAAAGCGCTCTGCCTTAGAATTGACGTCGTAGTGTACTACGTGTAGCATATTGATGTAGCATTCGAGTAACTTCAAGATTATTTACAAACTCCAACAGGTTCATTCGGCACTCGGCTTTACAGTCATTAGGCAATGGACGTGCGTGGCTGTACAGTGTATCATGGTAGCTGACCTCCTTTTGTGAAGACGAATGCAGCCAAACAATTTGCTTGGCTGTCTTACACGCACGCATGCAGCCTCAGCTAGATTCATTCAGGAAAGAGAAAGGGGATCTTCACTTGGGCATAATGGTGAGATGATAGGTTGCCGGTTGGGGAACATAAACTAGTTGTCGTCGTGTCGTGATGTCGATGCGCCGATCCGCCACTGGAAGATCGAAGACATCAGAAGAAGCCACCTCAACATGAAAGAAAATAGACCAGTGGGTTCAAATTGAAAACCTTACTGATTTCAAGTCTGCTGCCGTCGAATTGTGACGAACTGTTGGCTCGTTCGTGCACAGGGAGGACATGGAGCACGACAAGCATGTTCAGGTACGTAACTGTCAAGTGCACTGTACGCACCAATCCCAATCATAGCGTCCGGTAGAGTGACACAGAGTACTGGTCAGTTTGTTGGTGCATGTGGCTGCAGCGGAAAATGGGACTTGGGTGTGAATTGAGCTTGCAGCGCAAGCCCCATTAACGAGTTGCACTTGTTCGCATGCTTCCAGCATATGGGGGATTCGAGATCTCAGTCGACCGAACATCTGTGGTGACGACATGGCCAAGTTGACGTGTAGGACTCGCAGTCGTGCAGTCCGACTGCACCTTGTTTTCGACTGTCGACACTGGCCACTTGTTTTGTCTTTGCTGTGTTGAGATAGAATCAATTGGCGTTGTCGTCGCGTTGTGACCAGATCAGACGCACCAGGAATCGCACTTCAACTTCCCTTCCTCGAGTGGGATGCGGCTCACTGGGACTTCCACTGGGACTTCCACTGGGACTTCCACTGGGACTTCCACTGGGACTTCCACT